>APFE030129182.1:0-11615 GCA_000404065.3 Pinus taeda
TTTAATATTATGCTAGGTTTAATATTATATATTAATATTAAATTTAAGATTTATTGATAATTTTAGTGTTTAATAAAATTAAAATTAATAATATTAGCATTAATAAAATTAAATTTTAACCCTTGATCAGGGTGTGAAGGGAGATCGGATTTGAACGGGGTTCATTCACGTTATAGAAGGACGAACAATTAGGGTACATGGGCGGCCATTCAAGGATCCCACATGAATGTGATAGAAGGTCTCAGGGGAATGACACAAGTGGAGGCAGCCTTGAGAAAACAAATGGGTAGGTGGGTGAACTTTCAAGGCAGAAAGGTGGTGAGGGAGAATAGTTTATGCATGTAAGGTCGAAGAAGGGAACAAGAGCCAGGTGACAAGATTCGAAGCCGAGAGGAGAACTAGGACTATGAGAGAAGGGGCATTTGTCTACAGTTGGATTTCACCTTCATATCCCTGGAAAGAGACTGGTATGTAACACAAGCCTACCTAAGTCTAGATTTGGAATCAATGTTGCATGCTTGGAGGCGAGTTTGGCATCGCATGAGGGTGGTGTAGAAAATTTCTGGAAAATGTTGGTCTAGTTGCATGTTGTTGATGTCTGGTTTCTTAATTATTGTAAGATACAGAAGAATGCGATAATTTTGGCTCAATTTTCTATCATTAATGTTTGGATGTGTATTTGCTACATTTTATGGAAGGTTGGGGGGGAAAGAAGGGATTCATGGAGGGTTAGGAGGGACTCTCAGATCCTGGGGAATTAAATTGGCAATTGACACATTAAAAATCAATAGCGTGGGATTGAGAAGAGGTTATGGCTCCTTTGGTAGCCAGCGGGGGTATGGTAGTCTCTAGAACCAGTGGGGGTGCGAGGGGGGTATGGGAAAAGGAATATAGGCTCAGCCTGGCTAGTCCGGCCAGTAGGGGGCACGCAAAATGCAAGGGGTAGGAAAGGGATGTTGGGGACTAGTAATTGTCGGAAGCTTGACCAATGGGTCTTAGTATAGCAATCAGGTAATCTTGAGAGGCAATAAGGTATCAGTAGGGAGGAGGGAGATTGGAACTCCAGTGCAACAGGTATGGTCACCATGGGAAGCATTCTCTGGAGGAAATGGTGGTATGATGGGGTTAAGGCCTGAAAGTATGGATGAGGGGGGGAATTTTGTGTGGGCAACAAAATTCTATCCTAGTCATCCTAATTCAAGATGGACTATAGGGGCATGTCGAAACTCTTAAAGGAAAGAGGGAGGTGTCGGGGCATCCCAATTTGAGTGGGTCAGAATTAGCTACTGAAATTGAGCCAAACTCATGCAATTCTTGCTTGGGCAAGCCCAGAAATTTCTTGCCAACAACCCAAAGTGGAGTTGGACCTCAGCTTGTAACCCAGTTTGTCGAACCCAAGGGGGATTAGAGTGAAGGAGGGAAATGCCTCCCTTACTGTTGCATGTAGCAAGGATCAATGAAAGATATGAAGGGAAAGGGGGTACCCAAGTAGTCAAAAGCAAATTCAAAGTTGTTACTCTAAAAAGATGAATTACAAGGAAAGGAAGAAGACCATGAATGAAATCTAGATTGGTTATAATGTTTGCACTTATGTTAACGTTACAGGTATGTTTAACTCATCTACCACTCTGAATCTGACACTCTAACACTCCGACACCAGGAATAGGAAAGAATGAGCGAGGAGTGAGGGCTGAAAGAATTGCAGAAGGAAAATATGGTGAAGGCAGAAGTGAGGCAGGGAAGAAAAGGTGGTCGTCGAGCTGGCAAATAGGCCAAAAGGAAAATGAAGGCCTCAGTGGAAACGACGAGCAAAACCCAGCGAAAAAGGGGAAGGAAAATGGGAAGGGAATGCATGCAAAAATTAATGCATGAATACCATGCAAGAACTCCAACACAAGTAAAAGTTGTAATATCAACATGGGAGGCAGAGCTAAATGCCAAAGCAGCAAATGAAGTGCTTCCAGTAAAGGACTAGGAGCCACTGCTCGTAGATCTGGGGCACACCAGATGTCGTCAAACACTATTCAGATAGACCATCCAATAGTACTAGGTGATGAAGAGACTACTGGCCAAGGCCATGGAAACATACAGGGACAAAGAAGAATCAGTGAAAGTTCGTTAGGAGGATCCAAGTTTAAAGAATATCCAAAAGGAGATATAGGTGGTACAGGTATAGCAATACCACCAGAACCTCTGTTTTGGGCGAATCTAAAAAAAAAATCCAAACCTTGCGATAGAACGAAGTGCTCGGGTCGAGTGCCAAGGACCCAAATCCTATTGATTCACTTGATGGTTGATGCAGAGTAGTAGAATTTTTTTCTTTTTGTTTTTTATGATGGATAAAATTTAATTTACAAGTCAAAAAATTAAGCAAATAATAGATATAGTAGCAAACTTAGCAAGGATGATAATACTTAAAATGTTTAAATTTTGGATGAAATATGATGTTGATCAGCAGCCAACAGACCTGGTTTTCCTTAGGCAGGTTGATACCATGTTATTGGGAAAACTAGTGTCCATTCAGAGCTACTAGTCCCACTAAGACGGGTAGCTATCTTAAAAGCAAACAAACTAAAGTTACTTGTGTTCTCCTTTATGAGAGATAGATGAGAGAGAAGCAGAGAGTACCAACCTTAGTGTTTCACATGGGTCTGTTTCCTCCCCCCTTTGACAGAGCTTCACCACTCTTTCCTCATTTGTCCCGCTTCAAAGAACACCTGCAGAGTCAAAACAACATAATACCATCAAAGCATAGAGATCTATAACCGTAAATAATATAGGATCAGATGTATATTAACCATACAAATGCATAAACCAATACAAGGTTCAGAAATATACAAGAATATGGAGGAAACTCAAATAGCTTTATTGATAGAAGTAGTAGAAGAGAGAATTACAACCAAGCTGTCTGATCTAGGGCCATCCTCCCAGCATGAAAGCCCTCTTCACCTCATGAAAATCTAGATCACCCAACAATACAATGTTTCACAGAGAAACCAACAGCACTTCCTTACAAAATATAAAATTCCAGCCCCTGGATCTCTAAGATGAGGGATCCATATATAGATATTTGTAGGTGGGTGAGTTAGCTTCTGGGATTTTGATTACTGTCATTTCTCTAATATTTCTTGGTTCCACTTGGATATTTCATGATCTCTTGCTCATACCTGGACGAATTTAGAGAGGCAAGTGTCAAATGAGCAGTTTCTAGAAGATTCTCAGGGTTTCCACCTAGTAAACTGCCTCTGCCATTTGTTTGCTCTCAATCATCACACCCTATAGAAGGGATTTTTAGTATGCATCACACCCTCTATGTGTAACAGGTGAGATGCAATGCATCCTCAACATGGAGTAGTCTGTATGGTCGAGTTTTGACCAGTTCTAAGCAGTTTTTCAGGGAGAACTTCTGGGAAATGATGTAATTAGATGACCTTGTTCCTTTAGGGTATGAAACAACACTTTTAGGGGTTTAGAAGCCCTTGGTTTATGGACATATGTGATTGGGATTGCAGTGCCCAAATAGGTCTATAACAGGGCCCCATTAAAGCATGAGGTCGTAAATCTTCTGATGTCGGGTGAAATGCTTTATCATGAGGATCCAAGGTTTTTCAAACTGGAAGGTGACATGTAATAAGATACAATAAAATACATTATCTTCATAATATTTTCATGATCTAGCTGAGTCGAGCATTCCTATGCTCAGCTTTATAAATTCATTTTCATGTACATAGGATAGACAATTGTTTGTGTGGTAGACTGATGATTTTTGTAGAGCCATCATCCCTTAGCTTGGATGATTATCTGTGCAGCTATGATGTACATTTGATGTCTTTATCTTTCCTGAATATATTGCAGCTCGGATGGATTAAACTAGATCCAAGGTCTTCAAACTCATTTAATCTTCGCCTGAAGTACAAGTCGATCCATGTGAAAGATGTTCTGATGTCGAACATGGAAAGACATCACCTGATTAGTAGCCAATGATGTAAGCTATTAACAGGTGCGAGATGAATCACCGATAATGATAATGACCCTCAAGGTACTGCAATACAACTCACGTGGTGTGAATACATGAGTCGATGTCAAACACCACCCAAAATCTTTCGGTCGAAGGCCATTGATGTAAACCTGTCATCGAAAGTGAGAAACTTGCCATTGAGGCATGCAAGCTTCAAAGTACTGAAAGGGTTGTTCCTAAGTTGACTTCTTGGATAATGAGCTAATGTCAACAGGAAGTGACCCGTCGTAGGAGGGCCTTAATGAATCCCACATCCACGACACAGAACATAGCAAATGATTTTGTGGAGGTGAAAACGACCTGATGATACAAGGTTCAGGGTGGCGGTCATGAAAGAGTGAAGTGTGAAGGTATTGTAGCAGATGAGATGTTAGTTGGGCTAGTGAATTCTCTAAGCGACTTCTCTTGAACATATCGACGACACTAAAATGGATTGGTAGTGTTAACCCCAAAAAATGGATGGTACGAAGGACCAATGGTGATATGACTGGTGAATGGAATAACCCAACCCGACTCAATCATGGTGATGGAGTGAAAGTGTCATGTTCAAGATTGACCTACTACCAATGAAGTTCTTCAAGTTTTCTTCCCAATTTTTCCCCAGTCATTGTTGACCACTACCTCTTTATTTTTGTCAAGCTTGAGGAGGATAACATATGCTTGTTCTATAATTTTCCCTTTGGGCAAACCCGTCGCTATGTTTTAGTGAGCCTAGTGACAGTGAAACTCACTCTTGTCTGTAATGGACAAGTTTGTCACTATTGTTTTAACGCGTTTAATGACAAAGATAACTCGGTCCTTTTCAATTTTAGAGAGTTTGAAAAGAGATGGAAAGGAAACTCCAGTAATCCTTTTTCGTAGTATAATGCCTTAAGTCCGAAAAAGTATAAAATAATACGAAAGGGATGACTTTTTTGATCACTTTAACGAGTCGAAAAATACAAGCGCTTGATCTTTTTGTGTAATGATCCCTCGAGTCTAAAAAGATTAAAATGTAGAGGAGGGATGGCACTTGCTCAACAATCTTTTTATATTTTACGAGTCTAAAAAGAGATTAAAAGAGACTCATCTTTGAGGAACGAGTGATAGTTTCGGGTAGCAACTGGTTGCAGGTAAGGTTTGGAACATTTCAATCACGGTAGTGTAAAGAAGATGGCTAACAGAATCACTCGTCGTAGTTGTTCCTCAAAAAGGTAAACAATCAAGTGGAGGCGTATGATCAACTAAAAAGTGGAGGTGATGGTAAGAACACGAACAAGGCTCAAAAGCTGATAGTAATGCGATCACAAAGTTTATTTACCGAAAGTGGGTTCATTTTTTAACAAGCTTGAACTCTAGGGGAACATATCCTCATAACTAGGTTTATTTTTTAACGAGCTTGAACTTCGTGGAAACATTTCTCATGCTAGTCATATAATAAGGATGTCTCTCATCAACAGGTTGATTTTTTAGGGAGCTTACCCCATGGCAACTTTGCTCCGGAGCCTTTTGTATGCAAGCTAGGAACGACCAACCTATGAGTTTGAAGGGCTGAGAGCCTACAAACTAAGAAAATAAAAGGTCAATTTTCACTTGCAAGCAAAAGGTTTCATGCCCCCAATTATAAAGAGAAGTAGAGTTTCCAAGTTACCATATTGAAGTTTTTGCATTAAAGCAAGGTTGTTCCGTTCACATTTAGAGGAAAAACACTTCCTTGGCTCTATCCATTGAAATAGACAAAGGTGAATGGTGGGAGATTCTACTCACATAACCTTTGATGAGGGAATCCTTTTCTAGTCTAATCCCATTTTCCTAAATGGACGGGTGTGTCAGACTAGTCATATATCCTATGCAGAAACCTACCTTATATTTGGCGTTTTTCTGCCAAAGCAGACTAGGGCACATGCCCCGTGGGTTTAGTCACATTCACTGAACCACTCACGCTCATCAAGTGGATGGACTGGAGGTTGATGAGACATTCCTTATGCAAAAAGACTAGTTAGGGATGATACTGGACTAGTAGCTGTGTTTGAACTGGGGAATGAAAGCTTGTCTACGAACTGGACCATTCTGCCTTCATATGGGAAACAAATCACTCGAAAGTGTGAGCAAACAATAGCTTCCATGCTATAAATGTAGTCACGCCCAAGGAGTAGATTGTAATCTAATGGTCTTTGGACTACCATCACATTCAGATAAACGGTTTTCCTTCTCAAAGTTATAGACAAATTTGGAAGGATCCCTAACGGTCGGCTGGTTCCTTCGTTGAAGCCTAACAGATTTGAAATCTTAGGCAGAAGCGATGGCGAATGAAGTGCTTTCCAAGAAGTTGAGGAAAGGATACTCACAGAAGCCCCTTCATCTATGATAGTACCAACCATGATCATTATGTAAGCTTGTACTATGATTCAAAATGGTACATTAAATGGTAGGTGGGGTCTCCCTAGTAGATTCCAATCGAAGGAAACGACTATATTGCTTGGAGGAGGGACCGAATAAATGGCCATATGAATGGGTAGATTTCCCCCATGTTCATAGGATTCTGTGTTAACAAAAAGAATTTGAACGGTGTTGTTCTCATTCCCTTTGGTGATTGTATCATCTGAAGGTGGACCTTTTGAAGACAAGATTGTGTCGTCTGCCATCTTGACCTGTTGACATTGGTCCGATGTGGACTCAGAGGGTTTATCTTCAAAGATAGGTCCTTCGACTGAAAAAAAAGGTGTGTCATTTGAATTTTCAACTAGCAACGGACTCGACAAGAGTTTCTTGTATCCAAGAGGAAGTCACTGCAGTGAAGCAGGACAGTTATCCAAGACTCTTTTAGCTTTTTCCAGGAAAGGACAATGGTGGAGGGAATGATCTGCTTCACACAATCTACAAGGAAATTTAGACCTTCCTTTATATCCATTGACTTCATTTTCACTAATTGATTGTGTACTTTGAACATGATCGTTAGAGGTTGAAGACACCATATTGTGCAAGCGGGGAGACCAGTCCCTCAAGATCCACATGATACAAGGACAATCTCAATCATAGTGGTCTCCTTTTCAAATGACACATGGAGATTTAGGTTTGGATGTTGCAGTGTGTGGATTTTTGCCAGACGATGCATGGTTGCCCCCTTTCGTCGTTGGCTTCTTCTTCTTCTTCTCCTTCCATTTCTTCTTCTTCTCCTTCCCTTTCTTCTTCTTCTCAATTACTTGGTTTTTAGTGTTGCTAGTTTCACCAAGCGAAGAGGAAGAAGGAGAGGGAGATACAAATGAAGTGGAAGGTGGGGGAGAAACTCTAGTATCATCTGGTTGTTGATTTGATTGCTCAGGAACTACAGTGTTTTGAATGATAGAGGTCAAGAAAAGCCATACCAGCAGGCCAATTGTAAGTCTTGGAAGGGACAATGTAGCCATATGTGGAGCACCAACATCTCCCCAAGAAGAGAAAGGAATAGGATTTCCCCCAAGGGGAAATCCTTGATTGGTGGACTCCATTTTCTCATCCTAAGACCAATGAGGGAAAAATGACATTATTCCGATTAAAATAAATTTTATGACGCTTTGACACAACTTTCTTTTTCAATTTTAAAGAGTCAAGAGAAAGCTAAAGATGACTCTAGTCACCTTTGATTTTTAATGAGCCTAAAGTGACAAGTGCTCAGATGGACCTTTTCTTTTAAGGAGTCTGAAAAGGAATGAAAGTGGCTACTCTAGAAATCTAGACAGAGGGATTACTAAACCAATCGCAAAACTGTAAAATGCTTTTTACATACGGCAGTCAATCTTCATGAATGTTGTGTTTAGTGCATTATGATCAATAGGGCAGCACACACGGCTTCTTAAGGATAAAGGATATAGCATATTGTGGTCTCCTAATATATACTTGATGGTACATGGGAGCACAAGTTTGTACTGGCACTTTTCGTATAAAAGAGGAGGAATCACCGAACCTACGATGAAAACAATAATTACCAGGCTTTACGATGCTGTAATACGTCTCTAGCCTAGACTTCTAAATGTTGTGCGTTAGGTTCCAAAGTGTTTTTATGTTCATTAAGGTTTATTTTACAATTGATCTTTCTTAAGAACTTTGCCTTTAAGGTTCATTGTGTGATGTAGATATACAATTCCTAAATATGCAATCTAAGATTATAAAAAGTTGTTTACTTTCTTTTTGCAATGAAAATCCTAGCTACTAAGGAAAGAGAAGTAAAATTCTTTCAACATACAACAGAGAGCACACACTAAGATGCACTATCCTAAATCAATTTCCGCATGCAGTCTAAATGCAAATGCACATGCATGTATTTTTTTTTTCTTTTAGTTTCCTTAATGTGTGAATGACAAAAAGAAAACTAAGTACAAATCTGAACTATCTTTCCTCAAAGCGACACTTTAGCAATTTCTTTTCAAAAACCGAAAGGAAGATTTAGAGGACACTTTCAATTTCGACTTGAAAACTACTTTTGACACTTCAAAGAATTGATGATTAAAATCAAATACAATAGCAAAAGTGTAATCGACTATCTAAAAGAGGAAGACTTTATGAAACTCTTTTCTTTGACTGAAAACAACACTTGCGACACTTTCAAATCAAAAGACGATAGTTCGATTAAGCTATTATTTGCAAAGGAGAACCTTAAATGATAAAAATCACATAAGAACACTCACAATTCTTTATCAATGGAGACTGAATAATGCAAAGGAAGAAAGTTTCAACAGTGATATACTAATCATAGGCAAAAAAACTATTGAATAAAGCTGAAGACAATGAAGAAAAAACCAAAATTTGGAGGCAGAAACAGTCTCTCTCAATCATCACAATTGTAACATAGGGAAACAGGGATGCATCTCACCTGCAAAAGACGGGAGGTGTAATGCATCTAGGTTGCCAATGAGAGATAGTGTGATGGTCTAGAGATGAGACTGAGCTTGGTTTTTACTCACAGTTTGCAGCTGAGTTCAAGGATTTAAGCTGAGCTAATGGTAGACAGTAAACACAAAGTATAGGGGCTGATCTAATGAGGTTATTTGAGCTACCACCAAGGCACTTAGGATGTTTGCAAGTCAGATGTACAGTTCATAAATTAACCCGAAGATTGACTGAAGCAACGTTGATCTACTTTGCAGTTGCATAGAAAAAGTAGTTCGAAGGCTAGCTGGCTTAACTTCAAGCTTCGTCTGTAGTTTATAAAGCAAACAACAGTAACTAACAATCAAACTATTCACTCCCCAACGGAGTCGCCATTTTTTTATTGGGAAAACTAGTGTCCATTCAGAGCCGCTAGTCCCACTAAGACGGGTAGCTATCTTAGAAATAAAAAAACTAAAGTTACTTGTGTTTTCCTTTATGAGAGATAGATGAGAGAGAAGAAGAGAGTACCAACCTCAGCCTTTCACTTGGCTCCTTTCTTGTTTCCTCCCCCCTTTGACAGAGCTTCACCACTCTTTCCTCACTTGTCCTGCTTCAAAGAACACCTGCAGAGTCAAAGCAGCATGATACCATCAAAGCGTAGAGATCTATAACCATAAACAATATAGGATCAGATGTATATTAACCATACAAATGCATACACCGATACAAGATTTAGAAATATACAAGAATATGGAGGAAAACTCAAATAGCTTTATTGATAGAAGTAGTATAAGAGAGGATTACAACCAAGTTGTCTGATCTAGCACCATCCTCCCAGCATGAAAGCCCTCTTCACCTCATTAAAAGCTAGATCACCCAACAATACAATGTTTCATAGAGAAACCAACAACACTTCCTTACAAAATACAAAATTCCAGCCCCTCGATATCTGGGATGAGGGATCCATATATAGATATTTGCAAGTGGGTGAGTCAGCTTCTGGGATTTTGATTAGTGTCATTTCTCTGATAGTTCTTGGTTCCACTTGGAGATTTCATGATCTCTTACTCATCCCTAGGCAAATTCAGAGAGGCAAGTGTCAAATGAGCAGTTTCTAGAAGATTCTTTGGGTTTCCACCTAGCAAACTGCCTCTGCCATTTGTATGCTCTCACTCATTGCACCCTACAGAAGGGTTTTTCAGTAGGAATCACACCCTCTATGTGTAACAGGTAAGATGCATCGCACCCTCAACATAGAGTAGTCTGTATGGTCCAGTTTTTACCAGTTCTGAGCAGCTTTTCAGGGAGAACTTCTGGGAAATGAAGTAATCAACTGACCTTGTTCCTTTAGGGTATGAAACAACACTTTTAGGGGTTTAGAAGCCCGTGGTTTATGGACATATGTGATTGGATTTGCAGTGCCCAAATATGTATATAGCATACCACCAAACATATTTTTTGTTATGTGCCTATGGATAATTAATAATAAAAAATAAGTATTACCAAGCTTACAAAAAAATAATAATTTAATAATAATTTGTAAGTTTGGTATTAAGATAATGTTTAATATTAAGATTAATACTAGCATAATCATATTAATAAACGTTTTTTATATATTCAACCAGATTATTAGGTATATGGGAGGATGTATAAACTCTAATATTAAATATAGGGTTTATATTATAGGATTTAACATTAGGGATTATTCATATTGGATTTACTATTAGAGTTTATTATATATGGCTTATAATAGTAGGATTTAAAGTGTATATGGTTTAATATTATTTTTAAAATATTAATTTAAAATATTGGGCATTAACATTAGTATTTATAATATTAAGTTTTAATATTAGAATTTATAAATCTCTACCATAAATGTAATAATTATTAATGTGTTTATATACACTTGTTATATGTTAACTAATATGTTTATATACACTTGTTATATATGTTAATGTGGTTGTGCTAGTTGTAAGCGAAAATTACTTTCTTTTCTTTTAATCATTTAGATAAATTACATTTACCTAAATTCACATCCACACATCACATGTATATTGTATTTCCAAAAATAGTGTTTTGTATTTAGATTATATATGTTATGTCTTGTTTTGATATATAAGAAAAAAGATATCTAATGAGTAAAGATATGTGATGTTTAATGGTCAATTTTATAATTAGTGCAATCATGTAAATTAAATAGCTAAGGAATATAATAAATTCATTACCACTTTACCATAATGATTCTTAATCTATAAAGAAATTTTATTGCAATATCATGGTTTATCAATCTCACATGCCAAAAAAAAAATCACTTGTTTCATATAACACATGTTCATATGACATTTTTTAATCAATCAATTTAATTAAAAGGGGGGAAAATGACATAACTACTTTAGAGATAAGATTTGAGCATACTACTATGAATATTCAATATTGTTCCATAGTTAAATCCTTACCATCCACCTAATTATATTCCTATATTCTATATTGTTTCATAGTTAAATCCTTACCATCCACCTAATTATTGATAATTAAAATAAAAGTCTTACTTCAAAATAGACACTATCAATGTAACTATGAAATTTTAATATTAATAAAAAAAATATATTCTTGTGTTTTTAATTAGATTTGGTAAAGAATTTTACATTTTGGAGAAAAAATTTACAATAAAAAATAGTTTTAGTCCACGTAGGTTAATTAAAAATTAATTATAGTATTTATTTATTTATAATAAAAAATATTAAAAATAAATATTCAATATACTATTTAA
>APFE030129183.1:0-37965 GCA_000404065.3 Pinus taeda
ATATGGGGTATATAAATCCTGCATTTAACAATTTTTGAAGCTCTTCTTTTACTATTTCCCTTAAATTGGGGTTCATTCGTCTTTGGGGTTGACAAACTGGCCAGGATCCTTCTTTAATATAAATACGATGAGTGCATAGTTCAGGAGAAATCCCTTTCATGTCTGTATAATCCCAAGCGAATGCCTCTTTATTTTCTTTGAGTAGCTTCATTAACTGTTGTTTTTGATCATCTGTTAGATTAGGATTTATATTTAGTGTTTTACCTAGTTCGATTTCTACTGTTATACTTTTGGAGGGATTACCAGCTAATATCTGAGGTAGATTTTTAGTTTCAAGGTTGTGCTCAGATTCTAAGATTGCGGTGAAGTGATTATGTATTTCTGGGCTGACCGAAGAAGGTTCAAAAATAAAGTTGCTGATTAATTCATCTTCGGTTGAGTCTTTGAGAGTTAAAGCTTGTCCGACAGTTAAAATAGGTTGGGTTTCCTCATCCTCATAATCTAGCCATATTGAATTATCGTTATTAATCATGGGTGTGGCATGAGGATAAAGAGTCAGCTGTTTGGTTTCCTGCCCATTAGATATTGTCATTGATCCAGACCTACAGCTATGAAAGCATCTGCTGTACCAGCCAAGGTCTCCTAGAATTAAATGATGACCCCCAACTTTGTTTAGTTGTAAACACAACAAAGTCACTGGGTAATTCCAAGATTCTACGGAAATTACCAGGTCTTCAATGACTCCTTCGGGTTTAATTGTAGAGCGGTCAGCCAGCTCTAAAATGGTTGGAGTTTCCCTAATTAAGTGTTTCAAATGCAGTAATTGTGTTGTTTTGAGTGTCATAATATTTATTGTTGCACCTAGATCTACTAGAACTTTAGAGACAAAGGTTTTTCCGACCTGAACTGTTACTGTAGGGTGACCAGGGTCACCATATTTCACAGGGGGGTCTTTTTCTGTCATCAAAGCAGTGAGTTCTCCCATCACATGAACTGTGAGGGGTTCCTTGGCTTTTCTTCCAGGCTTTTTAATATAGATATCCCTAACAGTTCTGGCATAGATAGGAACATCTCTTAGTGCTTGCAATAATGGGATTTTGACATATAAATTCTACAGTTCTCCTAAAAGGTTAAAAGTCGGTGGCCCAAATGTTTTAGTAAGAGCCAGTCTTTCAGGAAAGGGTGGCTCTGCTGTTTGGACAATCTTGTTAGAAGATGATTCAAGTGTTTCAGTGTTTTTGTTAGATGACTTTTCCTCTCTAGTTTCCTCTTTTTCAGAGTCAGTAATGTCATCAATGATGGGTTCAACTATCCTCCCAGAGCGTAAATGGATGTCATTACATTGCATAGAGGAGACAGGTTGACTTTGAATATCGATTACCTGCACGGCTTTATTATTGTTTGGGTTGGGATTAGGTTGCACAGGCAGTTGGGGTCTGATTGACTGGTTATTCTGCGGAGCATCAGATGGTAAGGAAAGAGATTGCTGGTGTTGAGGAAATGGAATCTGTTGGGCTGCCCAGTTTGGATTCCATTGATTGAAATAAGGTTGTTGAAGAGTCCAAGGATTCCACATAGTAGGGTCGGTAAAAGGAGGATTTGGTTGCTGCATAGGTGGAAATTGCATCAGATTAAAGGGTGGGTATTGCATTTGATTCATGGGTGGGAAATTTGTTTGAAAAGGAGAATGATTATTCCAACGAATAAATGATGTGTTAGAACTCATACCCTGTCTTTGTGGCCATTGCCTCCTCTGTGTCATCAAGTACACTGCTTCAGCTTCTTCTTCAGTTGATTGCAGCGCTGCCTTTATTCCTGGCAAAGAAGGGCATTGCTGAGTTTCATGATCCTTTTCACAAATGGTACAAATTGGTACCTTATCCAATGGGCATTCCCGCAGTGGGTGCTTTCCTCTGCATTGGGAGCAAAAGATAGCCAAGGCGGCTTCTGCTTCTGCCTGTTTCTTTTTAACCTGCAGAGCATCAATTTGTGAAGCAAAAGAGCTTAACATTTCAGTTTTAAATTCTTCAAGCAGATTACCTATTTCGGCTCATGTTGCTCCTCCACTTGCTGATTTCTAGACTGTTGAATATGTACTATCCCTGCCTTTAGATCTGCTTGCTGCTCCTCTGGAACACCTCATGTAGAGGTTGATAATCTCATCAAATGGTTCTTTGGAAATATCCCCTTTTCCAAGCATATTTAACATATCTAGGCAGTCATCTCGTACCCCTTTTAGTAGTATTGTCTTCAGAATATCCTTACTCATGGTTGGATGATCTGATCGCTGCAGATTATACTGCAGTCTCTCTACAAAGTCCTCCAGATTCTCGTCCTCTTTCTGAACCATTTTGAACAATTCTTCCTTCCTTTCTCTTGTTCGACAGTAATCCTGATATTTGGTTAGAAAACTTTCTTTCATCTGATCCCATGTGGTGATTACCTGAGCCCCTAGGCTCATAAACCATCTTAATGCATTCCCTTTCAGTGTTGCTGGAAACAATTTTAACTTCTGAGTAGGAGTTACATAATCATAACTTCTACACAGTATATCAAATTCAAATAGGAACTCATCGGGATCTTCAGAGGATAACCCATGAAAATTAGGCAATGCCGCAGGTGGAATATTTTTCATAGGGATTGCTCCCCTTGGGAGGTCCCCAATAGGAAATTCCAGGGTGGAAAGTGAGTTTCCCCCCCTTCCTTCTGCTCTGTTATCCTCCATTGCTCTTCTCCCCGAATCGCTGGCTCTGTCTTCAGTATCTTCTGTTTCTTCAGGTTCTTCTACTGGTTCCTCAATGTGCTCTAGTGTTTCCAGCTTCCTTTCAGGCCCTAGTACTTCCTCTGTCTGATGATCTGTTTGGGAGGAATACTGGATTTGAGGTCTTCGGGAACTCGTTCTCTGAGATGTCTCGGCTTTTGAAATGATCTCGTCAATGAAAGTTTTTCTTCCACCTCCTGTGCCCTTACCGCCTGTGAAGTTAGCTTTCTTGCGTCCTCTCATGCACCTGTTATTCTAAAGAAAAATCATTAATGCCTTAAAATTTTTTTTAGTCGCCTTCCCTGGCAACGGCGCCAAAATGTTGGTTACTCGAATTGTTTATTGATTAACAGTCGAGTACCACATTAATTTGTCGACCCGGGAAAGTCCTTTTATTTCAAAGGTGACCTCATACTGTATGCACTTTAATTTCAAAAGCATTAAATGATGTAGTACAACAAATGTAATTCCTATCAAACGCTTACTCTGCATTACAACAGTCTTAAACTAGTGCAGAAATGAAATGAAATTGAGTAAAGGTAACAAACCTGCAGGAAAAATGATGGCTGTTTGTAACAGAGGACCAGTAACCTGCCCTCAGAATAAGGACGTCCAGCACCTGCCTCCGTGACCAGTCGCCAATACACACCAAAAATCCTATTCACCGGTGACACACACTTCTCACAGCGCCAGTCGATTAAAGGAACAACGTATCAACAAAAAGGAAATATCAGAAGCAAGGCTAAACATGTACAGAAATAACACACACTTAACAGAAAATGAATGGGTGAATCTTGTGAAGAAGGTGGGCCCTGTCCCTCTCACAAGATTCCCCTGCACACAAATACTAAGTTAAAATGCTCAGAACAATGCTTTATTCATCTGCCAAGAGTCAATTACAACAGAGGTTCCGGCCTTCAGCACTACAATATTCCTGTATCACATGCTAGCTTTCTACGGTAGATGTCTTCCTCTTTATAGAGGAGACATCTCTTACAATAGTTTGTCATTCAGTTTAATTCTTCTGTACAAAAATAGGAAATTAATTCCTGTTACAGCATACTGTTACAACAATATATATCTTTGTCCTCCTTTGTTAATCGGATCCTTCCGCTGTTGCAAAACGGGTGGTCTTCGTCTATCTCCTCGGGGTCCTTGTGCTATCCTTGGTTATTCTGCTGTTGTTGCTGATTTGGTAAATCTTAACCGTTCCTTAAAGCGCTTCATGCTGTTCCTGGTGTTCCCGCGCCTGTGACTAAATTGGCTGATCATGCTTTATCATTATCGGCCAAGTATAGTCTTGCCAGCTTCAGACAGTTACTGTTTCATCTTTTACAAATTAAGACTTTTCCTGCTTTAGTCAGTTGCTGCTTCTGGTGTTGCAGCAACTGCACAATTGCTGTTTCTGGTGTTGCAGCAACTGTGAATTATGATTCTTTGGACTTTGAACAATTCCAATCAATTGTCAGCGACTTAGCCAATTTCCAAAGATTAATTGTAAAGATAACATGAATATGTGTTGAATAATTAAACATATAGCAAATGAGGAGAGTTAAAAAGGGTAATATCATAACAAAATGTAAGGTCAAAAGTAGACAATACGGAGTCCTAACAGTGGTCGATTACTGGAACCTCCTGCTTCATTCTGATAGTTCTGGAATCTTGGTCTGGAAGCTTCTCTTCCTCTTGCTGGACTTTTACCTCCGTTTCTTTGACTTTACTTTCTCAATATTTTCTCCTCTGCCTTTAAAGTTGCTTGATAGGCACCTTCAATTCTCTTCAAACTTAGAAAACTGATTTCATCTTGTATATCATATCTCAATCCATTAATATATCTGGCTACCTTTTCTATGTCATCTTCAACATGTCCTGATCTACTACTCAGCTTATAAAACTCCTCTGTGTAGTCTTTGACAGTCATCCCTTTCAGCCTTAAATTTTGTATCTGCCTGAAAAGGTTTAACTGGTAATCCTTGGGCATAAATTTACCTTTCAATTTTCTCATCATTTTATTCCAATGCTTAATCTTGAGTTTTCCCTTCCTTTCTCTGGATATTTGTATCTCATCCCACTAGATGGTTGTATGGCCTTTCAATATGGTAGCTGCAAATTTCACCTTCTTTTTATCTTTGACCTCTTCATAGTCGAAATACTTATCTAATGCACTGATCCAATCCATCAAATCTTCCACATTAAGGTTTCCTTCATACAGAGGTATTTCTACCTTCGGTCTTCCAATTGCTTTTTCCAACATCTTGAGAACTTTGGTTGCTGCACTTTCTTCTTCTTCTTCTTCCTTAGAAGATTCTTCTTCAGCACTTGCATCTCCCTCATCAGGCACTCTCCTCTCTTCCATCGCTTCCATTCTTGTATGAATATGTCTAATTTCTTTAAGTAGTACTGCATTGGCTATAGGTCTTCCCCGACCTATGCGATCTCCTCCTCTCCTGGGTGGCATATTTGTTGAGGTTCTAAAAACAATACTCTATTCCTTGCTATGATACCAAATAATGGTAGATTAATGCCAATACTCGGTATCTGGAATAAGGAACCAATGCTCTGGTTCACTCTCACAGGATTTGAACCTTTTCTTTGATCCACAAGATTTCCTTTTTCATCGCCATTCTACCTCTTACACACACAACCATGACTTCTTCAAACCTTAAAACGAACCTGCAAGTGAACTTTTTCATACTTCTGCAACAAATTGTTTTTTACACTAGGCGCGACACTTCTGCAAGCTGGTGCAACCCATCCGTCTCTGTGGTGACGCTTCTGTCTCTGGTGTGATCCATCTAGGATGGCAGATTTTGAGCAATGGAAAACAAATATGGTAGCAAATTCGAGATTTTGAGATCTATATCATCAAGAGAATATGCAGTTAGGTGAAATTATTTACAACAATGAGGAGATATCTAGATCGAACTTGTTCTGATACATAACGCTCACAACTACACAATTTATGGGATAATCGATCTACAGGATTTCACCATAATGCTACAACAAACAATTTTCAACATAAGAAGCAAACAATTTCACAACATAGGATGATGATAGATACACCATGAAATGAAACTCCACTTGATCAATTATGAAAATGAAAAAAAAATAAAACATAGAAATTGTTCTGGCCCTTAATGGCCTGATCTACATTCAGTCTCTCTCAAAAATGTGTTCCTCCTCTTTTTTAATCCTCCTTCCTAATCGAATTTCTCAAACAAAGCAATCCCTAATTAATTGGCCTAACACACGCCTAATCTAACAAACTTAATCATTTCACTGCTAATCTGGGCACTCCAACAACTTTTTACAAACATATAATAAATAAAGTAAATTTAAGAGGTCCAACCCTCTTTAGTAAATAAATTTGACGAGTCAGGTCCAAGGGAATTTCGTTTGATGCCCCTACATCACTCATCATGATGAAAAAGAACAAAAAAATATAATATCACGTATTATTACATTAAATCCTCCCTCAAAGACAAGCATTAAGAACATATTCATTTACTGATAGTATTGATACCTAAAAACAAACAAATCCTCTAATTTCTGTGACAAAATAGTATTAATCAAGCCAACTACCATCTTGTCAACATATATCTCGATTCAAGCACATAGATTACAAGAAATAAAAATGAGGAAAATGAGCACACACTGTTGTAATACATATATCTACCTGAAATATTGTAATAAAACAAACTAACAACAAGTGTTTTGTCAATAAAACAATACAACATACAACTATCTCATCTTTGATACCTTTGATAATACTAATATTTGAGAGGATCATGAATTAAGTAAAGTAATGGAGTGTAAAACAAGTGACCATGTCCATTGTATAAACTGCAAATTGCATCAGTGTATATGGAAATAAAATATAATGGAAATGAAAAGGAAAACTAATGAAATATGATTTTGAAATTGCATAGCAAAAGGTTATAAAATCATCAATGATCGGTCTATGCAACAAGTTCAGTCAGATGATCAAGAATCATACGTATGTTCTTGCCTCCAACTCTATCTTTCCTTCCGCCCCCTCTTGAATGAGAAAATTAGGGTTTTATACAAAGATTTTTGATAAATGTTCGAATAATTGTTTCTTTTATAATTGTTTGAATAATAAAAATAAGAATTAACTTTAAAGCTCCATTATGTTTTGAAAACCATGGAAGGCTTTGGATACTCTCAAACTTTAAAATAAAACTTAACAATCTCATTCTTGCTCAAATCTTTTAATCGCTCTGCAATTAGCTTCCTGCATTAAATAAATTAGTTAGCCCATAAATAATTAGATAAAAGTCACAAACAAAATATTGTAAACAAATTTCTTACCTCACTCTTTGAATGTCTTTCCAGAATGACTGATGGTAAAATAATCCAAATACATATATCACTTGCTACCTAATATCTTCATGAATCATTAAACATTTTTTGTTCTTTCCATACCCATGGTAAATCCTAATTAATCTATTCAAAATGTAGGAAAATCCTAAATTGCACATTCATTCAATTATTCACTCGATTGTACTTGATATCTTCATGAATCATTAAACCCATTTTCTTCATTCCATCCCCATGGTAAATCCTAATTAATCTATTCAAAATGTAGGAAAATCCTAAATTGCACATTCATTCAATTATTGACTCAATTGTAAATCACAGTAAGTCTTGTCCATACTTAAGCTATGAAATATTCTTGCATGGTGGATTTTATTTAGAACAAATCCCCAACCAAAGAAATCAATTAATTTTTAACAAACCCTAAATTTGGAAAATATATTCACATAATGTGTTCATCCATTTAATTACTTCTCGATTCACTTCTTCATAGTAATTCTGGGTAAATTTCCTTTAACCTGTAATGAAAACCTTAGAATAGGTTTCACACATACAAATTTATGCAGGTGAAATCCATGTAGAAATTAATAGAAATTTGTTACTACTGATGAAATCGAACTGAAATCAAGAGTTGACAAATTTTCTCTACTATTATACGGAATGAAAATCACAATTTAGAAACACATGCAATGACATGCAACCATTAAAACACCACAAGAACACAATAATTTACAGGGGAAACCAATTGGGAAAAATCCCTCCACTACTTTTCATTAATCAGATAAGAATGGGAAATTATTACAATGTCTTGCTTCAGATTTGAAGCACACCTTACATTATAAACATGTTCTCATGCTGACTGTCCTGCTCTGGCCAACACTTAAGCCAATTAAAGGCCCCACCTAGCCCCTATTTCCTTGTGAAACCCTAGAGGAAATTAGCTCCTAAAAGATACAAATATCTCCTATTTGCTTGCACAATTCCCAAGGAATGATTCTCTTGCATAATTGCCAAGCCTAGACACTCATCTAGTATACAATTGATAATTAGAATGTGCCTATTTCTCCACTCCAGCTAGGCAATTCAAATTCCATGCATGTTTGGGCTATTTTTAGTTGATTGACTAGTTTAACTAAGAGATCACTGAGTTAACAACAGTTTTACTACTCAACTGACATTCAACTGACTCAACTAGGTACTTGAGCTCAATTAATTGAGTTAAACTAAAAATAATTGGACTAGATTGCTAAATTTTAGCAATCACTACATGCACAACTCTACTTCTAGCCTATAACTTGAAATTATTGAGTGAACTAGTAGACAAGACCACTTCACACAAGCTAACTTCAATCCAAGTCATCTTGATGATGTGGAAAATCAAATTACTAAATTTGACTAAGGCATAAGTCAAATTTAGCCTTTCTTGGTACAGTTTATAATACTCCCTCTTCACAAGAAAGGGATTTTGAACCACCCCTATCCTGCACCCGTGGAATTTGATTTTGCCTCTTGATAATGCCTTTGTCAAGTTATCTGCATCCTGCTCCTCAGTTGGAATGTGTTGTAGCATCATAATTCTCCTCTGCACACAATCCCACAAGTGATGGTACTTGATATCAAAGTGCTTGGACCTATCATGAAATACTGGATTCTTAGAGAGTTTAATACAACTATGATTATTATAATAAATTAATGTCAGATCCATCTCTCGGTTGAAAAGTTCCACAAGTATTTTTCTCATCCATATGGCCTGACATACTGCTTGACTTGCAACCATGTTTTCAACCTCTGTTGAGCTGAGTGCCACAAACCTTTGTTTCCTACAATACTAGGAAATATCTATAGACCCAACACTGAAGATAGGGCATGAAGTAATTTTCATGTCTAATGGACTCCCTGCCCAATTTGCATCGGTGAAGCCTTGGAGCTTCACCCCCTCTGTCATGCTATATGATAACCCATACTCAGTTGTGCCTCTTAGGTACCTCAACACATGCTTTTCTGCCTTCCAATATAACTTCATAGGCTTCACCATGGATTGACTCAACTGATTAACTGCATAGCATATTTCGGGCCCCGTGTTCACTAGATACATCAAGGATCCCACAAGATTCCTGTAGATGGTGTAATCTAATGCCTCTCATGAAGAAAAAATCTCGTTCCTCCTGTTTGTAGCTAGAGGAGTGTCCATAAGCTTGCAGTTTTCCATGTGAAATCTCTAAAGTATTTCATAAGAATAGTTCCGATGAATCATAAACAACTCACCATCACCCTGCCATATTTTCAGCCCAAGGAAGTAATGCATTAAGACCAGGTCCTTCATCTCAAATTCTCTTGCAAGATCCTCCTTGCAAAATCAGATTAACTGCTCATCCCTTGTAAGTATCAAGTCATCAACATACAATAACAATATGAGCAACTTGCCATCTACCACAATGTGATAGAGATTGGTATTTGCTTCAATTATGGTGAAGCCCAATCCACTGAGATATGTGTCAATCAAAGTGTAACATGCTCGGGGCACCTGTTTGATACCATACAAGCCTCTCCTGAGTCTACACACATGTGTCTCCCTGTCATATGTCTCAAATCCCTTTGTTTTCTTTATGTAAATTTCCTCCTCAATAACCCCATTGAGAAAGGTGGTCTTCACATCCATTTGATGGTTCTGCCACCCCATCTGTGTAGCTAATACTAGAATGGTTCTGATTGAGGAATATCTTCCCACTGGTGCAAATGTTTCCTCATAGTCAATTCCCTCTCCCTGTGAGAAGCCTTTGGCCACAAATTTAGCCTTGTACTTCTCCATGCTCCCATCAACTGTGTGCTTCATTTTTTAGATCCATCTGGAACCAACCACTAACTTGTTCTATGGTCTTGGCACCACCTCCCATACATTGTTCAACACGATGGAGTCATAGTCCTCCACCATGGCATCAACCCACACTGGTTGAGAAATTTATTCGTCAAATGAAGAAGGCTTTGTCTCAATGAGTTTTGTCATGAGAGACATATACCCAGTGTACCAGTTTGGTGTCCTCCTCTTCGTCTGCTAAGATGTAGGATCTCTCAGATGCCCCTATTCACCTATACCAATATTTAAACTTCTCTAGTTCTCTTCCTCCTCTCTCTAGAAGAATATGGTTGAGTGGTTGCCTCCAATTGACTTCTTGTCTACTCCTCCATTTGTGGCTTCTCCACAACATCCTGAAGCTCTACATGAGCCTCCTCCTTTAGAGATAGAAGCTCGTCCTCCGGTGGGATACTCATTTCTCACTCTAGAGAGCATATCATAGTCGTATCCTAATCAAATTTGACATCATTCCACTACTGTCACCTTGAGTGAGGGAAAATACAACCTATATTTATGTGGTGTCCCTATGTATCCTACAAAGACTCCCATCTTTGCTGTTGGTTCAAGTTTCTTCCTGCTATCCTTGGAAACATGATAATACATAGTAGCTGCAAAAATTCTCAAATGAGATATTACATATGGCTTCCTCCCAGATAAGGCTTCTTCGGGTGTGATCATGCCAAGTATTGTATGAGGTCTATAGTTGTATAAATAAATTGTGGTGTTGCATGCTTCTGCCCATAGGTGTAATGAAAACTCCTTATCATGCAACATGGCTCTTGTTTCTACCACTATGCTTATGTTCTTTCTTTTAGCCACCTCATTTTGCTGTGGGTTATGGGTTGCTATTAGTTATCTTCTAATACCATCTTTGGCACAAAACTCCTTGAAGGTATTAGATACATATTCTCCTCCATTATCACTTCTTAGGGCTTTTAATTTTTGACTAGTATCCTTTTCATCCAAAGCTTTGAATTCAACAAATTTTGAGAAAACTTCACCCTTCTTCCATATGAAGAAGATCCAACAGTTTTTAGAGAAGTCATAAACAAAAATCACATAATACCCATGTTTTTTTGTAGAGGCTATAGAAAATGGTTCACATACATCAGAGTAGACTCACTCCAAGATTTCTCCAAATCTTTTATCTTGACCCTGGAAAGTGGATTTGACATATTTACCCAATGTGTATCCCTTGCAGACATCATGTTGGTCAAGGGTGCATTTTGGGAGACCGATGGTAATCAGATGCATGATTTTTAAGGCTCTATGGTGTAAGTGTGCCATCTGCCTATGCTAGAGTTATCAAACATCTTGACTTTGCACTTCTCCTTCCTTGCTACTAAGTGCAATGCAAGTTTCCACCTCAAGTTTGTATAGGTTCTTCACTCGAAATCCAATTTGTTTCACATGCTTGGTAGCTACATGTCTTGAAAAGGGTTTCCCCTTACTAAAAACAACATCATAGCCATGATCTTCCAATACAACTATAAAGATCAGGTTCTTCTTCAACCTAGGTACATACATGACATATTTTAGATGAAGGTGGGAGCTCAACTCCCTCTTAAAGGTTATCGAACCAATTCCTTTGGTATTGTACCACCCATCATCCCTAAGTTCTAGGTACATATGGAGATCCTTCTCCTCTAGGCTATTGAATAATTATTTGCATCTCGTCATATGGAACGAGGCACCTGAATATAGATACCACACTTTTCCCATTATATTGCTCATAATGCATGCAATTAGGGTGAAGTCTAATTCGAATTATGAGGCAAGTGCTTCACCTCTTGCTCTTCTTGAAGGCTTCTTGTTAGAATTATTATGCACACACTTTTTTGCATAGTTCCCAAATTCATGGAAGTGAAAACATTTTATCTTGCTTAAGTCATTCTTACCATTTTTCTAGTTGGTCTCTAGTTTACCCTTACCTTTATTATCCTTCCCAACCAAGGAAAAATTCTCTTCCTCCTCAGATTTGTATGTTACACCATCTTTAGTGTTATGCAAAATTTCTTCATGCACCAGATTAGACAAGAGTTTCTCCCAATTTGACAATTTATCCCTTCCATTTATAGAGTCATGGTAGATGTGCCAGGATTTTGGAAGGCCTAGGAGAACTAGGCTCATTAGTTCTGAAGAGGGAATATTTTCTCTAACTCCTCCATGGCCATCCCGACACTGAGTGAACAAGGATAGGTAATGTGGAATGGTTTCTCCTTTCTGCATGTAGATGTTTATGAGTTTGTCCCTCAATGCCAATTTCCTGGCATTACTACCATTTTCAAATAGCTTAGTGACAATCTTCCACATAGCAAAGGAATTCTCCTTTCCATGTAAATTTGAGACTATGTGGTCTCTCACACCCTCTAGGATGATCATCCTAGATTTTGGGGTATCATTCTTTTCACCAGGCTAACTGTTGTGCATCCAATAAAGCTAGATTTGGAATGTCGTTTTTGTCGTACTCCAACACACCATTATCATCGAGCACTACTTCCATCTTGTCCTTCTAGGATATGAAATTGGAGGTTCCCAAAAGGGCATACTCCAATCTCAATATGTTGAAAAACATTTTCCCACATGGGAGAAAATTGCTTCGATGAATCTTTAAGTTGAAAACTCTAAAGGAGAAGATCTATTGGTTGGTTTCTAATGTTATTTCTGCTCTAATACGATGTAGAAATTAATATAAATTTGCTACCACTGGTGAAATTCAATTGGAATCAAGAGATTACAAATTTACTCTACTATTCTGTGGCATGGAAATCACAATTTAGAAACACATGCAATGACATGCAACCATTAAAACACCACAAGAACTCAATGATTTATAGGGGAATATGACTGGGAAAAACCCCTCCATTGCTTTTCATTAATCAGATGAGAATGAGAAACTATTACAATGTCCTGCTTCAAATCTGAAGCACACCATGCATTATAAACCTATTCTCCTGCTGACTATCCTGCTCTAGCCAACACTTAGCCAATTCAAGGCCCGAGCTAGCTCCTAATTCCTTGCACTATACTGGAGGAAATTAGCACCTAAAAGATAGGAATTTTTTCCTATTTTCTTGTTCAATTATGAAGGAATGATTCACCTACTTAATTGCCAAGCCTATACACTCAACTAGTATACAATTGATAATTACAATGTGCCTTTTACTCCACTCTAGCTAGGCAATTCAAATTCCATGCATGTCTAGGAAATTTTTAGCTGATTGACTAGTTAAACTGAGAGATCATTGAGTTAACAACAGTTCTACTACTCAATTGACCTTCAACTGACTCAACTAGGTACTTGAGCTCAATTAACTGAGTCAAACTAAAAATAACTAAACTAGATTGCTAAATTTTAGCAATCACTAGATGTACAACTCTACTTCTAGCTTATAACTCGAATTTACTGAGTCAACTAGTAGACAAGGCCATGTCACTTAAGTTAGCTTCAATCTAAGTCATCATGTTGATGTGGAAAATTGAATTACTAAATTTGACGAAGGCACAAGTCAAATTTAGCCTTTCTTGCTACAATTTCTAATAATCCAATCATTACCTAAGTTTGACTGAGTTCTTCTTGAAAATAAACAAATTTTGATGTGAAAATTCCTAAAATCCCCAGCCAAGGTGTGACCTTAATAAAAATTAGGGACTAGAGATGTTTTTTTTTCAAGGAACGATTAAATTTTTATCAATCAAACTAGAATCTGGACAGTGCCATTACATTTAGAAGCATCAGATTTTCCGTATCCCTCCAAAATTTCTCTGACTATTGCCTTTTGATATTTAGAGAATTCTTATAATTTCCCTAGAAAACCCCACTAATCCTAGAAAACTACATAACATAATAAAACTTTAGCTATGGAAGTAACTACCCATAGCCCTCCTCATTGTTCTCGTCGTGTTCCTCCATGCCCTCATTATCTACTTCAACCTGTTGAAATGAATCCTTTTGCCACCTGCTAGTTCTACTCCTATTGCGTCTCCTGCAAATCATCGAGCAAGGGAGGAAGTGCCCCACCTCCACCTGTATCCATGTGCTACTTAGCCTACTCACTAAGACCAAAGGCTTCCTTCAGAGTGCTGATGACTGTAGAATCCACCTTAACCTCTAAATTGTCCACTTTGAATTCCAAGTTTTCTATCTTAGTTACAATTAGCTCCACTGCTACCTGAACATTTTGGACATCCTTTTTTAGGCTTCCAAGTTGTATCATGACCAAAGAAAAATGGAAATGAGATTCAAAGATAATCTTCCCACCAATCCTGGAAAGAATCTCCTCGAATTCCTGATTTAAAGCTCGCACCTTCTCATATAGAGAGCCACCAATGCCATTCCCTTAGGAAGAGGCCATACCATCAATATGGAGGGGTCTAATGGAAATCCACTACACTTGAAGCTTACACAACCATCCCTTTATAACCAAAATTGGTTTGAAATTAGTGGCAAGTGTGGAGTACTAAAGAAGGTATGTTTTTGATGATTATTTTAGTGTCTTTTCATTAGAACTCACAAGCCTTTTTGCATTATGAACTTGGAAAATGATAAAGAATTGTAATAAAACATGTGAGATTAATAAGCAAGACGAAAACGCTGAAAATTGTCATTTCCTTATGTAGGAAGGAGAAAAAATGAGAAGTTGCCGTTCTAAAGGAAAAGACAAAGACGGGTTAACCACTATCCCTTCGACGAGAGACCGCATGCAAACAAGATCAAAGCAGATCAGCCCGAGAAAGGAAGCGGAGATATCAGCTCAGCGCAGGAAAGAGAAGAAATGACTAAGGGCTAACGGTTCAACGAATCCCTCAGGATCCTTGATCCTGAGGGATTGCTATTTTATCTATTTCTGCACTTAGAGATCTCCGTCGTCACCCTTATATAAGGGGTAGCACTGTTAGCTCAGGAGGGGGTTAGATGTTGTTATGCTTTTATGTAATTTCTTTTAAGATCAAAACTTTGATCAGTCGTGTCTCGCTAAGAACTGCTCTACTGTAATTTTACTTGATGCATTAATACAAACTTGGTTACTATTTCATCTTTGAGTCTGGAATAACTTCAAGCAGTGTACCCCTAGAGGCTAAGGGCGCGGCCCTGGAGGACACTTGCTCTTGTACCATTATGCTTAGTTTTTGCTTGGTTTGCTTATCGACGTGATTTTGGTAATCTGATGTGTTTTGTAAGTTTACATCACATGCTCTGTTATGCTTAAATTACTAAGGTTTCTGAAGATAGAATTGTTGTATTGACTCCGCATCATATTACTGTTCTTTTAGGTGTTGATATAATACTACTAGTCTTTATGGAATACTATTGCTGTTCCATTACAGAGCCTTTGTGCTGTGCACTTGTTTATTAAAATTGCGGAATTCAACTTGGAAGTTATGATCTTTGCGATTGTTGGATTTATGAGTAATGCTGTTCTATCTTGAAATGCAATCGTATTATTTCTAATTGAGGTGATAACTGGATCATACTACTATTTAAGTGTGTTGTGTGTATGCATGGTTTCCAAGCGCTGTTCCATAATTTATCAGTAATCAGTGCTGTTCCATTTGTGTGTGTTATTAAATCCGTCCTTAAAGAGTAAAGGATTGCCGTTTGATTCATGTAGATTATGATTAATGCATTTGATTTGATAGACTAAGATGTTACGACTTGTTAGACTTAGTTGCTGTTCTATTTCTTAGCTGCTGTTCTATTTCCGATTTACTGTTCTATTTTAGGTTTGCTGTTTCATTTTAGGTTTGCTGTTCTATTTCAGGTTTTCTCTTCCATTTCATTGCTGTTCGATTTCTTAATTGTTGTTCCATTTCTTATCTGCTGTTCCATTTCTTGTTATTAGTGTGAAGAATGATCTCAGGCTGTAGTGAGCATTGGCATCTACTGTCCGGCTCCCAGATCCATGATCTGTTCTCTAATTTCCTTTTCCATCAGTTTCCAAAGGGATGGGTTATTGCTACCGAACCCTTGACTGATAAATTACTTAGTTTTCTGAATGTGTGATTTAATCTTTTGAAATAGTTAAGCTGTAAACAAGCATCCATTTACTCTTGTATTTTCAAAAACTGTGCTACTAGCATTACTCTGGCAAATGATAGCCTCAGACTGAGACACTCTTTGAAATAACAAAAAGTTCCCCGATTGACATATTAATGTGAGGTAACTAGAGGTGAAAGAGACCCTTTTTATAGCTCCACATTTTGGCGCCGTTGCCGAGGAAAGAGTGTAGCCATTTGTTCCTTTTCTCAAAGTAGTGTACGAACCTGCTAGGGAAGAATTGTGTCTTGAAAACGAAAGGTAAGAACCTACGTGTGGAGCATGTAAAAGCCCTGCTCCTCTGCCCGCTTTCCTGCAGATTTGCTGCTGTTTGTTTGAGTAGGATTTAGTAGTTAATTTGAGTGCATGACTAAGCAAAAAAAGCCATAAAAAAATTCCAAACCTCTACCCAAGCCAGAAAAAGCTAAGGGGCTGGTGACCCTTGGCTAATCGACCTTCATAGACGAAATCTACAAGAAAGCAGAATCTCAGCCCTCAGTAGGACCCAGGAAAATTATTTCTAAACAACCTACTAGTTCCCTTCAGGCCATAGGATCACCATCTGTAGCCTTTGCCGAGGTGCATAGTCAAACTGAAGAGTAGGACTTTCAAGAAATTGAAAATTCGACTCCAGAACTATTGCAGGAAGGGAATTTTAGTAATCTTTGTGAAGGAGGAGGAGAGACAGGGGAAACCGAGGAACCGAGATCTCCTCTTGAGACAACTTAGCCATTGAACAGTCCAGACAAGCGGAGTGCTGCAAAAATCATCTTTGAAGAAACTCAATCTCCTCAGACATTAGGCACTCTCATTATCCCAGATAGAGGAAGTGCTATTAAAACTAGTCCTGTTAAAGTCATTCCCTCTAAACCTAGGAATACCCTCCTAGATATCCCAGAAGGTTATTGGCATATATTCGACCCAATGGCTCAAAACCAGCCAAACACTCAAACCTCTACATTACAATACCCCATAGTGGATTCTGCAGCAAATGCGCCTACGAAAGCAATCCCTCCTCAACATATCCCTACATTCCACGTCTTACATCAGAAGACCTGGATGCATTTTTATTTGAATTTGATGTACTGTGTAGGGGATATGATTACACCACCAACCCCCAGAAACTGAAACTATTTCCCTCTACACTAAAAGGGGATGCTTTAAGATGGTTTATGGGATTAGGTGGCGGGGTTATAAATAACTGGGAATAAATGAAAGAATCTTCTCTAAAAAAATATCAGGACTATTGCAGGTCTAGAGAACTGAAGGATGAAATATTCCAGATGATAGCTAGACCAAACGAAACATTAGAGGAGTATGTGGAGCGTTTCCAGTATAATCTACAAAGATCTCCTTATGCATCACTGCCTTTACCTGATAATGTGTTGAAAACAACATTAATAAGGGGCATGAAGGAACAATGGATCGAAACATTAAACATTATGGGAAAAGGAGATATTTATCAAGAACGTTTTGCTGACATTATTGATTTATGTATCAGGAGCTCGAGAGGCAGCACAAGAGTAAAACTGGCATAACATGATCGATTTGTAACAGATAATAAAATATTGTCAGAAGGAGTAACATGTGTTGAAATCAGAAATTTATTGGAAAATTTTAAAATTGATATACTAGGGACACTAACTACACAACTTGATATTATGCAGGCCAAGCAGAAGCAAATGGAGGCAGAACAGAATTTGGCAATCTTCTGTCCCAGATGCAGGAAGAAGCATAGCCATAAGAGTATCCACCGGATGCAGTCCGAACATGTGCCATTTGCACAAAAGATCACCTTACAGAGAGCTGTTCCTCACTTCCCGGATTGAAAGTAGTATATAAGGAAGCAGAAGAAGAGCTAGAATCGATGTATTTGCTCAACCAGTGCCGTCAGTGGCAGCCGCGACAATCTGGTATGTTTCCAAACCCAACTTCTTCTTTTCAGCCTCTGTAGTATAATGCTCAATAGTATAATATGTGGCAAAGTCAACTCCAACCCCCATTTTCAAACTGGTCACCACAGTCGTTTCCTTCCTCAAACCCATGGCTGAATTAGGGAAGCCAATCTGGTTGGCCGAATTTTCCTTATACCCCACCATATTGGCAAAGCAACCCATACCCACCATAATGGACTCCCCGTACTTCGCAAAGTTCAGCCTGGCAGACAAACTGGCAGAGACCAATGCATCAGCCAGTAGGAACTATTCCTCTCCCTCAACCTACACTACCAGCCTTACAACAAAATCCCCAGTCTAATCTGAGACCGCAACTCCCAGCCCAACCTAACCCCAATCCAAATAACAGACCGGTCCAATCTCTCCAAATCATAGAAACATCAGAAGTAGGAGCCGATCTGAGGGAGTGTAATGATCTTCAGTTAAGATTTGGGTGTATTATTGAAACCGAGGGAAATAAGACAGTTCAGGTTGAAGATCAGTTACCTAGAGAACATCTGTCACAAGAAGAGGATGTGAATAAACAACAAGCTCATAATCAAGCAACCACATCCTCTCCCCCATTCCCAGAACGATTAGTCATACCTCGACCTATATAATACCCTAATTTTGACATTCTGGGAGAATTACAAAATTTGTACATAAAAATTCCATTTCTCCAAGACATTCAAGACATCTCGATATACGCAAAAACTATCAAAGAATTGTGCATAAAGAAACCAAGGAGGAATATGAAAAATAATCCAAGAGTCCAAGTAGTCGGTACTCTATCTGACTTATTATCAGGAAAAGAAACACCCATTAAATACGAAGACCTAGGAAATCCAATTGTAACTGTCCAAATTTATGGTCAGACCCTGTCCAATGCCTTAGTTGATCTAGGAGCTGCAATCAATATCTTAACAACCACTACTTTCCAAAAGCTAGGCGTTACATCTGTAGAACCCACCTCTACCTTGTTAGAATTGGCTGACCGATCTGTGATTAGGCCAGAGGGCACACTACATGATGTCATGGTCTCTGTTGACTCCTGGGAATATCCAACTGATTTTCTGATAATAAATCCCAAAACCCGACTTGATGGACATCCATTGATTTTAGGTAGACCTTGGCTCGCCACTGCCGATGCCTATATTGGCCATCGACAAGGAAATATGATCATAACCAGGGGAACAGATATCAAGAACTTAATTCTATATCCTCCAATGCAGCCAAGTGTCACAATAGTCAAAACTAATAGGCATCCTGTATCATACCTTACTGATAACATTAGATCTCCATTAACTATACAAGAGGCACTTGATTTCAAAGACCAAACAGAAGACGATACCATTAATAATTTCATTAGTCAAACTGAACTCACATCTCGCACACAATGTCATATGATAAAAGCAGCATTTGATAATGAATTAGAAGAAGATCCTCTGAAAGATACACATGATCATACAATCCTTGTCACCTTTGTTGCAAATAGTAAAATTGTGGAAATTGAACCAGGAAAAAACTTAAACATTAATGCCAACGTCACATCCGAACAAGAAATTAAGCTCATCCATGTGTTAAGGAAATATAAAGAAGCATTTGCATGGAACTACCCTGATATGAAAGGAATTGACCCCCAGTTATGTACACACCACATTTACATAGAAAAAGATGCGAGACCTGTTCGACAGGCTCAGAGGAGACTAAATCCTCATCTAAAAGATGTGGTAAAAGCTGAACTTCAAAAACTTTTATATGTCAATTTTATCTACCCTATCTTTGATAGTAAATGAGTCTCTCCGCTTGTGGTGGTACCAAAAAAGAAAGGGAAATGGAGAATCTGTGTGGACTACAGGGAGCTAAATAAAGCAACACGAAAAGGCCACTTCCCTCTCCCATTCATTGACCAAGTATTAGACACTTTGGCAGGAAAGAAATTCTTTTCTTTCCTAGATGGTTTCAGTGGACACAATCAGATACAGATTGCCCCTGAAGACCAAGACAAAACTACTTTTACTTGTCCTTGGGGAACATTTGCCTACCGAGTTTTACCTTTTGGTTTATGCAATGCTCCTGCCACATTCCAAAGGGCTATCCTTAGCATTTTTTCAGACTTAATAAATGGAGGACTTGAAGTATATATGGATGAATTTACACCATACGGAGATGATTTCAATCCAGCACTGGATACACTAGAAAAAGTCCTAAAATGCTGCATTGCTACTAGGCTTTGTTTAAGCCATGAAAAATGTTATATGATGATGACGGAAGGACTTATCCTAGGACACTATATTTCAGCAGCTGGCATTCAGGTAGACCCAGCCAAAATCCAAATATTTTTGCTTATCCCCACTCCTACCACTCAAAAAGAGGTACACATTTTTCTTGGATTTTCTGGTTATTACAGGAGGTTTATAGAACATTATTCACATATTGCTGCACCTTTGTATGCACTAACTGGTAACGTCGATTTTATTTGAACAAAAAAATGTGAACGTGCTTTCAAGGATCTGAAGAATCTCGTATCCACAGCCCCAGTCCTTCGAGGACCAAATTGGGATTTGCCATTCCAGATATCATCTGATGCCTCAGATACAACCAATTGAGCAGTCCTTGGGCAGGAAGAGGATAGAAAACCATATGCAATTTATTACATTAGCAAAAAACTATCCCCTGCTGAATTAAACTACACTGTTACTAAAAAAGAATTTCTAGCTGTAATACATGCTGCCAATAAGTTCATAAATTACATTATTGGATATCCTGTTATCTTGTACACAGATCATTCTGCCATAAAATATTTAGCAAACAAGCCTATCACGAATGGAAGAATAACTAGATGGCTGATTTTATTGCAAGAATTTGATATTACAATCAAGGATCGACTCTGAAAAGAAAATCCTGTAGCTGATTTTCTCTCAAGAATGCCAAAGCCAATTGATGCAACAATAGTTGAAGATCAATTTCTGGACGAGCATCTGTTTGCTGTGGCTGTTCAAACGCCCTGGTATGCTGATGTTGCCAATTACCTAGCAGTAGGTAAACTACCAAAGCATCTAGCCCCTAATGAATGGAAATAGATTGTTCAGCGGAGCACTCGATTTTCTTGGATTGGGGGCTATTTGTTCCATACAGGGGCAAACATGCATATCAGGAGATGCGTTCGAGAGGATGAAATCTTTGACATTTTGAAAGCCTGCCATGACGGACCATGTGGTGGACATTTCGCCAATCGCAGAACCGGACATTAAGTGCTACAAACAGGGTATTATTGGCCCACGACTTTCAAAGATGCAAAGAAATTTGTCCAAGCCTGTGACAGTTGCCAGAGAGCAGGACGCCCTGGTCAGTTTGATGAGATGCCTCTGAAAACACAGTGAGTCGTCGAACCATTTGAGCAATGGGCTCTTGACTTCATTGGACCAACCAACCCATCATCAAACCAGAAAACATATATTTTGGTGGCAACAGAATATGTCACCAAGTGGGTTGAAGCAGAGGCATTGCCGAGAGTTACAGAGGAATCTGTCATACAGTTCCTGTTCCATCTATTTGTACGTTATGACCTTCCAAGAGAGATAATTACAGATGGTGGACCACAATTTGCTGGGAACAGAATAGCTGCAACACTCAACAACTATCATGTCCAACATAAAATCACTACTCCATACCACCCACAGGCAAATGGGCAGGTAGAAAGCAACAATAGAATAATAGAAGCAATCCTAATGAAAACTGTTGCATCACATAGACGTGATTGGGCTGCCAGACTACCTGAAGCACTGTGGGCTTACAGAACAACATGGAGAAGTACCACTGGTTACTCACCTTATCAACTAGTGTTTGGAAAACAACCCATTTTCCCCATAGAATTCGAAATCCAAACATTACGAACAACACAAGAAGTTGGCTTAGATCTAATTGAGGCACAGATTAATCGACTACAGTAGATCAATGAGCTGGACGAAATTAGGCTCTCTGCACTTCAAAACACTGCTCTGATCCAGCAGCAACGAGCTAAATGGCATGATGCTCTCATTAAAAATAAAGTTTTCCACGAAGGAGACTGGGCTCTTTTGTACGACTCCAGGTTTCAGGGCTTCCCCGGGAAACTCCAGACTCGTTGGTTGGGACCATACGAAATCCAGAAGGTACATGAAAATGGTACCCTTACTCTAATCACTATTGATGGTTCTGGATATGCCTTCAAGGCAAATTTCCACCGAGTTCGTATCTATCGCAAACCACTCACTCGGAAGTCCTTCTGCCAGCAGCTACGCCGAGACTCAGATATGGAGATTTTGGGGGAGGAAGAGAAGTCTTCCTCACCTGTAATTCATTAAGGAATTTACTTCTTTTTACAGTTTGTACATAATTTCTTTTCTTGAATCATTTTTGTACATATTTTTGAATCAACGTTTTGTTGTTACTATTTCTGTTGTTCCTTTTTTTCAAAGGAGCAACATTTTCTTATGGTTGTTCCTTTTTCAAAAGAACAACCCCCGTTGGATCAGCCGTCATTTTACTGTAATTTGGTTCTTTTTCTTTATTTTTGTCTTCTGGTGTTCCTTTTTTAAAGGAACAACATTTTTGATTTTTTGTTGTTCCTTTTCCAAAGAAACAACATTTTTGATTTCTGCTGTTCCTTTTCCAAAGGAACGGCATTTGTGTGTTTTTGCTGTTCCTTTTCCAAAGGAACAACATTTTCGATTTCTGCTGTTCTTTTTCCAAAGGAACGACATTTGTGTGTTTTTGCTGTTCTTTCTCTAAAGGAACAACATTTTCGATTTCTGCTGTTCCTTTTCCAAAGGAACGACATTTGTGTGTTTTTGCTGTTCTTTTTCCAAAGGAACAACATTTTCGATTTCCGCTGTTCCTTTTCCAAAGGAACGACATTTGTGTGTTTTTGTTGTTCCTTTTCCAAAGGAACAACATTTTCGATTTCTGCTGTTCCTTTTCCAAAGGAACGACATTTGTGTGTTTTTGCTCTTCCTTTTCCAAAAGAACAACATTTTCGATTTCTGTTGTTCCTTTTCCAAAGGAACGACATTTGCATGCTTTGCTGTTCCTTTTCCAAAGGAACAACATTTTTGATTTCTACTCTTCCTTTTCCAAAGGAACAACATTTTTGTGTGTTTTGTTGTTCCTTTTTGAAAGGAACAACATTTTCGATTTCTGCTGTTCCTTTTCCAAAGGAACGACATTGGTGTGCTTTGCTGTTCCTTTTTCAAAGGAGCAACGTTTGTGATTTCTGCTGTTCCTTTTTCAAAGGAACGACACCTGTGTGTTCTGCTGTTCCTTTTCCAAAGGAATGACATCTGTGTGTTCGAATGTTCCTTTTCCAAAGGAAGAACGTTTTCCATCTTTGTTGTTCCTTTTTCAAAGGAATGGCATTTGCGTTTTCTGCTGTTCCTTTTCCAAAGGAACAACATTTGTGGACTTTTGTTGTTCCTTTTCTCATAAGGAACACCACTTGCATACTTTTGCTCTCTCTGTGAAACAACTTGTTCCTTTTGCTGTTCTAAATTAAGGATGCGTATTGTTCCTGTTCTTTAAGGTCTTTTACAATACAGCTATGCACTTATGCAATGGATACAAAATCACAACATACTGAAATCAGTCAATCATAAGTCACTATCTTTATAAGAAATTGCCCTGAATTGGTAAAATGACAGAAGGAAGGACACACTTATTCATCATCTTTTGCTATCATTGTTCTACTAATTCTGCTCTGATTGGTTATCTCTATTATGTTGGTCCCTGTTAATCCTCTTTGATTATTATTCAGGAATAGGAGCAAAGGGTTTATATCTTCCTATTGAGATGTTAAGACTTCTTCCATCATTCCTACTCTTAAGGAGTGTTGAACCACCCTTTATGTATAAATAGGGAAAGTACTTTATGAAAAAGAAAGAAAAAAGAGCAAACATGACTTATAAGTTGTCAAATGTAGGATAGGGGGTCTCATTAAGAGCTATCCTACCATGATCATGAGGACGAAAGCGAAGTGGCATTCCCACTATGGCCACCACACCAGGGATATGGTCCAAAAGGTATATCAAATAAACAACCCTTGGAACAGGAGGTCTCATCACGAGCCAGCCTGCCCACTTTTCGCTCCTTCCTCGTGAATGGCATTATGGCTAACTGGTCACCAAGCCAGCATAATGGCCTACATTTTGACATTACACAACATTTCCTAAGCGTACACAAAGGACCATGGTTCCATGGTTGAAATAAACAATTCTACCAAGGTTATGGACATCTGTCAACAGCAAAGCACTGTTAATGGTATTGAAGTCACATTATTTACACCAATAGGTAAGTTATTAGCACCCTTCTGTTTCTTATGCCTTAGTAATCAATTATATTATTTACCAAACCATACAACGCATGAATATATATTATCACCAATCATGACAAAACAATTGACATTGACCACATGAGACTCTCTATTTACGGCAAATGTCTTATCCCCAACCTTGCATCATATCACCGCAATCTCTTACGTATTAAGCGACGCAACTCTACGCCTCGATTTTAGTAATTTGCTACTTTTGTCAACATGGCATATTGCCATATGCTGTTCCTTAAAGACTCTGTTGTAGAGCAAGCACTGCTCCTTTATTTGACAGCTGGAACAACCTATCACATTGCGGGGGGGGGAGGTTAACCTCATTGTTCCCTGGATTACGTGTTAGCTCACTATTTAGGAAGTTGTGTACTGGGGTATAACACGACTCAACGGTATACTATTTTTTTTTTTTGCATGACTTGCTGAGGCATTTCCATTGTATACTCTGCAGCATTAGAGTTTGAACGAGTCTTGCATCTGTCAGCCTCTTTGTGTTTCAACAACCTGAACAGCTGCCATTCCATTGAGAGTTTACAGCAAAACCATGGGGGAAAGATCGATTCAGAGAGAACCGCAAGTATTAACAGTCTCTGCTGCCGCCCGGGAAATCCTGGCAAGAGCAGGGTGGCTGACTTATCTTAACCACTTGCAGGAGTCTAACGAGACTGTGGCAATTGAATTCTTGCAGAACTTGCAAGAGGATCACTCCACAGTGAGGGGTAGACGCATAACAGTCACCGACGACATAATCATAGAAGTATCGGGACTGCCAGCCACTGGACCTATATGGACATTAAAGAAGGAGAGATTGCAGAAGGAGAGATTGCAGAAGATTATAGAAATCTTCTAGGACGAAGACCAGAGCCTAATAATTCGAGGAAAGGGGGTTATGCCAGTAGCACTAGGAGATCCGTGGGCGGAATTGGCGAAGACCATTCAAAGCTACATCACCTGTGAGGGCAGAAAAGACGTGGTAAGACCATGACATCTTAAACTATTAGCTGTACTAAAACAAAAATTCTCTGTAAATTTACCTGCATTGTTGAATTCATTACTTCATGACTTTGCACAAAGCATAAAAAAGGCATAGCATGTAGAGTCAATTGTTAGTCATCATGGGTTGATTCGGTTGATAGTCAGCCATAGCCTCACCCAGCAGCAGAGCAGCTGGGAAGAGCTAATTGCCATGAGAAATGGGGGATTGACCACACCATCCCCAAAATGGAAACATGTCACCAGCACACCCGAGCGTCCAGAAAAACACAGGAAATCGGCAAAGCGTAAATAGGCCACCAGCACACTCGAGCGACCAGAAAAACGCAAGAAATCGGTCCGGCTAGCACAACTACGAGGGGGGCTGGAGAAGCCTCAAGAAAGCACCAGCCAGCCGGTAGAAATAGAAGGTGAGCAACCCCCACGGCCAGAAGAGGAAGAAAAAGAGAAAGAAATACAAGAAGAAGAGGCAGAACAATCTGAAGAAGAAGAAGAAGAAAAATAAGAGGAGGCAGAGCAATCTGAAGAAGAAGAGCAAGACAAAGAAGAAGAAGCCAAGCAATCCGAGCAGGAGGAGGAAATGGAACAGCAGGAAGGTAGCCCATTGCAGGACCCATTGGGTGAAGATGAATTGGCCAAAGTTTTGGTCAATATGGGTGAATATGGCCAACCTTCTAGTCCATCAGACCTCCATGCTGAAGAAAAACCCCAGGAGAAAAATGCACCTGAAGAATCACATGCAAAGGAGGCAGAAGAAGAGAATCTGCCTATTCATGATGAAAAGATGACAGGAGATGCTGAACAGGAACAATCCGTTCCTGACCAGAAGACACCAGAAGAAATTCCGGAGGAAATAAGGGCAAAAAAAGAGGTCGCCCAAGAAATAACAGAACCAGTTAGGGTTCTTGCCCCAGAACAGCCAGAGCAGAACAGTGAAGAAACACCCCAGGAAGAAAATCAGGAAATTAGTCACAGTCCAGGCCGCAGTGAACAACCTACTGTTCCTTCTAAGGAAATTGCGGAAATTAGGGAATTGCGAAAGGAACAACAGAGATTATTGAACATAATAGTCCAGTTCCACTAGCAGATTAGGATTCTAAAGGCAAGGCATAGGGTAAAAAGGACTTCGGGAAGGAAAAATGTGGCCACTCCAACAAAACCCCTCAAGGCAAAGGGGCAGAGGACCAGAATCCATCGTGCTGTTCAAAACCCTGTCGAAAGCCAGGTTGCTGTTCCAAATGATGCTAAGAAACAGACTGTTGTTCCAATTGAAAAGGAACAACAATGGACTGATATTCATGTTAAAATAGAAATGGATGAAATGTTGACCCGTGATAAGGAAATTCAGACGAAGGCACCACTTTCGGGAATGATAAGGGTTATGAACTCAAAGCAACGCAATAGGAGAGTTCAAGTAAAACTCCCGGCCTCCACTTCTGCATGGAAAAGAGATCCAAAAACAGTAACCCTAAAAAAGGGTTCGAAGCAAGCTCAGCAAGAAGCATAAAAGCTTAGAGAGCAAACGGTCCCTCGAGAAAAGTATGAAGAGTTACAGCAGTAGCTTAGGAACGTCAATCTATCCGAAAGCCAGGCCTTTGAAGGGTGGCGAAGGGAACAAGAGAAAGTTGCAAAGGTAACTCGTAGGTTAGAAGTAGTTATCAAGCAGATGGATACCTTATGTTCTTTATACAATGACGTCCTAGCATGTAGAGCCCCTGCTAATAATTATGCCTTGTTTTTAATGGAAAGATATTTGCAATTGAAAATAAAGGCTGTTAAAGCAGATGCTCCCATACAAATTAACACCATCAATGATTTTATAAACTGCTGTAAGCACTACGGGGTAAAAGTTCAGAGACTACTGTGTGAGTTTTATTTACATAACCTTGTACTAGAACAGGAGACCGAGTTGAACCCTGGCCCTTTTGTTGGGGATATTCAATTACATGCATTTATTTCATTTGCAGTTAATCAAATTAAATGGCTCAAAGCCTATAATGCTTTCCAAAGACAAGAAAACGGATTAGATTTATGGATAAGAGCTGAGCCTAGGGATCCAATACAGTTATGGAGAAAACATAAAACCTCAAGAAGACTCCAGGAGTGATTGAAGCATTAGGATCCATGCATGAGGCAATCATTCGATAGGGATTAGAATACTTTTCCTCTATCAAAGACCCTACCATTGATGCAGCTAAATTCCGGTATCAAATATCTAATATGAATATCCAGCTCAGGGAACTGTTGAAAAGTGTGCAACAAGAAATGCTTGTTGAGAATGCAACAAGATGATGGAGCTTAGTGGAAAGGAGTCGCCTTCACTAAGTGGGCCCGCAGTCTATTTTTGGCGCAAGTCTATTTTTAGACTATGTCTATTTTTAGACATATGGATCATGTCTATGGATTGCAGGTTGTTGTTTATGGATGATTGATCAAGTTGGAAAAAATAGATGGACTTCTATTTTTAGACCACAACAGAGTGACACCACAGCGGAGTGACTGCTCAGTCTAAATATAGAACAGTCAAATATTATTAGCTCATAATAATATTTAGACTATAAACTTTGTCTTATTCTCTTGGAGCATTTCAGGATGAGCTACGGATGTGGTACATGCAGATCCCAGAAGGAAATACGTGGTTACCTATGGGATGACTAATATTTGCATGCAGGAATTCAGTTAGAACTCAAGTGAGTTGAGTTTAGTGGACTGGAGGTGCAGTTGATGGAGTTGTGTTCAGTTTAGCTTTGTTAAACTGGTTGTATTTAGTCTAACTGGCAAATAGACTAGAGATGAGTTGGGTGAATTAGTTATTAATTAATTCACAAGTTATTATCTCATAATACAACTAATGAATACATCAGTTAACTCAGTTGCATGTCAGTGCATGTTCAGTTCAGCAGGGACAGGTGTTAGAGAATCAGATTGCTATCAGTTGTGACTATAGTTGTGCATCAGATCTTGCACAATCAAGGGATTGAGTATGCCAATGAGTTTGCCTACATTGTAGCTTATGCTCACGTGATTTAGCCAAGTGAATACGTGGTTGCCTTGGAATTATCATCAGTTCTTGAGCAGGTATTGAGCAGCGGAGGCAGGCAAGCAGCGAAGGAGATTTGAGCCAGTGATTGATTCAGATCTGAGCTGTATTGTGTGTAACAGAGGTGGAGATACTTGTGAGAAGTATTATGCTGTGTAATGTTACATGACTCAATCATTAATATACAGATAGTTGGGGTTTTTAGCGAGATGCTTTCCCCGGGATACATACTGTGTTAATGTGTGGATGCTCTTGATGTTTTATTGTTATTGATGCTGCTATATTGATGATCAACGTAGAGGAGCTTATGTATTGTGTATGTTTTCCGCAATAGTACATGATCAGGATAATCTCTGTTGAATATGTGTTAAATTATTCAAAATTTCTACAGTAGGGGCTCTTTACAAATCATAAGCAACTAAAAAAGATTGTAGATTCACATAGAGATATCTTTGCTTCACTTATGGGGGTGGCTCTACACTGCAAGGTCAAACACTTAATTGACTTGATAGTTGGTGTTGATTCACCTAATGACCCAATATATATATGTTATCTATTAGATAATGAGGAAATAGCACATCATATTCATGAGCTCATCCAAGAGAGCCACATTGACCGAAATCATGACCTTGTAAGAGTCTAATTGTGTTGGTGTAGAAGAAGGGCGAGACATGGATATTTTGTATTGATTATTGTGTGAAATTGTTTGGTAAGTCTCCAAAATTTGGATCTAGATAGAAAACAATGAACAAAACTCACAAGTAGGAAAGAAGAAATAAAATTGAGAGGGAAAAGATTAATGAATTCTATTCATGAACAAAAAAAAGAAAATGAGAGAATACCATTGAATACAATATATTCTACATAGCTAAACTAATATAGTAGTGAATATATAGAGATATGAACATGCACTAAAGAAAAATGACACCTCATCCTAGTTGACTAACCATGCAATAATCAATTAATTGTCTTAGGCAAGTGGAGATTAGTACAAATCATGCATGCACTTATGGAGTGCCATCTTGTTGATAATAATGAGGTTTCCATGCATTACTCCACTCGCTAGTATAACTGAAGTACAAATAAGTGTATGTTATCTCCAATACCTCCCCCCCTTCCTTTTTGAAGCACTACTAGAGAGAACATAATGGATGGCTCCTGGAAAGAAGCCATGTAAGGTATCCATCATACTATGCATTTAAGTAACATAGAATAGTTGTAAAGAGAGGAAAGAGGGAAAACCACATCGAAACAAAATTCCCTGCCCCTTCAAAATACAATACTGGAAAAGAAATATTATTGCTAGGTAGTTGTGTCCTTTACCTCAAGGTGTTCTTGAAAAAGGTGAAACTTTTTCTAAGTGAAGGTCTTTGTGAATATGTTGGTAGTTTGTTCAAAAGTGGCATGGTACTACAAGTTGATGTGCTCGTTATGTACCAATCCTAGAATGTAATGCATGTGGATCTAAATGTGTTTTATTTGTTTCCACCACACTAGATCTCCATAAAACTTTTGCATGCTTTGATTGTCACACCAAACAAAAACCAAGTGATGAAGTAGGATACCAAGCTTAGCGAGGAATTTCTACAACCAAATGGTGTAAATGGTAATGTGGGCTACACATCTGAATTCAACCTTTATTGATGGTGAAGCAATTACCTATTTTTTTTTTGTTGGACCAAAAAATGGGGCCAAAACCCAAACTGAGAACATACTCTAAAATGCACTAGTGATCAATGTTACCACTAGCCACATCTGAATTAGTGTGGCTAATGAGATCCAAACTAAATCTTGCTACATAATTATTCCCATAGATGACAGTTCCCTAGACAAATATGAGTATGTTATTGCAACATTCCAATGTAGCTCGCGCATCTTCTGCATGTATCTGGAAATTAGGCCTACCATATATGTGAGATCTTAATGAGAGTGAGTGAGATAGAGGAGAATCCCCAAAAGTTGTTTGTACATGGTATAATCAATCAAAGGTGTATCCTTACCATCCTCAAGTTGTACCCCCAATGTACCAACTAACCACCTCAAGGTCCACAAACCTTTTAGCCCTTCAAGTTCTAGGGTTAGGGCTTTGGATCTCTAGGGTTTTTTCTTTATGTTAAAATTCCATTCTATTGGTATCTTGTAATATATTTTGTGAATGTGTGGAGTCGACATCTCTCTATATTCATGAATATCTACCACCATTCTAGCTAATTTTTGTTCTACAATATTCTATTATTTTATTTATCAATTAAAGATTGGATTTTTTATATATTGTTGTGCTCTATACTATATTTATATTTGTGTATAACTTACTTCTTGTCCCACCTTTCATATCATTCCTTTTATAACCCAAATCAATGGCATCAAATCAATTTTTTCCTTATTGGTTCTTAGTGCATGTCCTCAACAATCTCATGGTATAGAGAGTTGGGTCTTGAAATGGTTTCACTTAGAAACAATCACTCTCACCAACCCAAGTGGTGTCTCATGGCATAGGAAAAGAGAGATGACATGGCAAGATATCCTACTAAGTTGTTGCTTGAGGAAGCACTTGTGTGTTAGATAAATGAGATAATGGACAATTTCACCCAGTTCCTTTAATGACTACCAATAGTGACTAAGGAGCTTTCAAAAAGTGATATTTTTTAAGGTGTGACACCCTTCAACATACAAGTTACCTTTTTTATGCCTTTATTTGAAGCCTAAATTGATGAGAATACTTTAGAGAAATGACTAAATCTGTTAGGAGGCTATTACTTATTCAAAAAAAATTCTTCCAATGCAAAAATCACCTTCTTACTCCTAAAATTCTTCCCCATATCAAATATTGGTGGGAAGGTTATTAGGAGAGACATAGTGAATATGACATTGTGATATTCAATGGAGTTCCTTTTAGCCTTGGAGGCAAATGACCCAAAAATGGATCCAAATATTCCCCAAAGTCTCCAAGTGTGCTTTAAAATCATGCAAAAGGATCCAAAAATGCTCTTCGAGTCTTCAAAAGTGCTTAAACTCATCTATCAATCAAAATCCACACAAGAGGAAAGCCCTTGGAAGGGGGGAAATACACTATCGGAGGCAAAAAACACTTCAAACACTGTGAAAACCCATTATTGCAGGCTTAAACTGGCCATTGCACAGCCACCATTAGATCTGGCCGATCAACGACCCAGATCTAATGGCAAATCGCATATTGGTCGGGCATAGGTGATAGGCTTAAAGTAGGCACATGACATCGCTGATCACTGATCGTCGATGATCAGATCGGCGGGTGGCATTTGTTATCTATATCTATATATATATCTATATCTATATATATCTATATACATACATACATATATATATAGTATATATATATAATATATATATATATATATATATATATATATATATATATATATATATATAATATATATATATATATATATATTATATATATATATATATATCTAAAGGGGTCTAGGCATTAAGCAATCAAGGATTATGATCGGATCACATCGCTATATCGCATCGGCATCATACCAAGGGACAGGCCTTTACACATACACGGGTTCGACTCGATAACAAGAACCAATGGTTATATAGATAAAATCACATAATATTCGAGGTCCGCGCTAAACCCATTTTCAATGCATTTTGTGTATTTTCGTTGTTTAAACAAAATACAAAGGAAACCTTGGGGCATTGTGATAACGATGGAGCCCGGATCCGATGGGTTTCCGGAAGTGAGATATATAATCTTTTAATTCCGTGGGAGGCCTGTTTTCAATGTATTTTGCGTGTTTTTGTTGTCTGAAAAAAAACACAAAGAAACCTTTGGCCAGGGCTGATAATGATGAAGCCCAGACCCAAAAGGGTCCGGAAAGTGAAATATATGAAATCTGAGATCCGTGAGAGGGCCGTTTTCAATTTATTTCGTGTATTTCCATGGTTTAACGAAATACACAGGACATGGCTAAATGCGACCTGTCATAACCTTAAGGGCGAACGCGATGGGTAAATGAACCATGTTTGAAGATCTTTGAAGTCCTAAAAGGACAAGGAATGGCGGAATTTCACAGTATGGTGTTATAGCTCCAAATCTCACTATTATGGTTTGTGATGCTACACTCATGGCCTAGGGCAACCCCTCCTTCCAGACATGGTCCCAAATTTAAAAAACAGTGTTTTATTCCTTGTACGCGACATTGCCCTGAGTTAAACCTGTGTATACGCGGGTAGGCATATATGCAAACCGTGTATATGTATTAAAACACTTAAAAATATATAAAACTCCTTATTTTCGAGCGGAGATCGCGGGTTTTACCTGCTGATCACCTGTTAGTGCCCGTGGCCCAACTGTTCCCAACCAACTCCTAACTAAAAAACTACTTTGGGAGAGGTATAAAAAGACCTCAAAGGGAAGGCCTAAGGGAGGAGAGAGGAGAGAGAAAGGTTATTATACTGAAATTTTTTCCTTGACCAGGTCTAAAGACCCTTGTGCCTTCTGCACTTCCCCCATTTGTACAGGAAACCCTTGTTTCCTTGTGTGTTGATGTTCATCTACTAGTTATGGCATCATGGAGTGAGCCTTGGAAGGAGATATGCTAAAGGCTTGAGGTTGGACGGATCCGGAAGGAAGCTTTGCTTGGAGCCTACGAAAGGTTACTCAGGTGATATTACTCCTTTTGTACATTCTATTTGTCTATAATAAAGAAACACGTCGTGGTTCCTGATATGCTTCTTCTTTATGTTTATGATGTTCATGCTTGAATTTTATATGTGAATGGTTGTTTAAAGTCCATAACTAACTTCCTTCTTTTATAACATGAAGATGATTTCTTTCTAAGTCTTTGTCCATATACTGCTGTATTCTTTGGAATTGGTTGTTTTACAGGACAAAGGAGCGAAAGGGACTTGAAGAAGGGTTTGGACCCTTGAGGAACTTCTCGAACGTAGGACCTGAGGTACGCCCCTCTTACTATAGAATTTGCTTATCATAGCATAATGTCTATGTGAATGTGTGTTTCTTTGTTTAGACAACTTTCAGTCTGCTAGGGTTTCCACCCAAAATCCCTAGGGGAGCAATTCCCTCAACATATGGTTGTGCTTTCTGTTGATAACAGAAACAATCACAATTTGTAGTTGAAAGAGAAAACAAAGGCACGTGGACCCTTTCCACTACCCAACAGAGGCCAGGAGAGAGGGACAGAGGCCGGAAAGCGTCAATAGATAGCGCAAATCACTTCCTAAATTGACATAGAGGCCGAGAATAGACAACGCAACACAACCACAACAACAACTGATCATGGAGCATCAACAGCCCTGCCAGTGCAGCTAAAATATCTCAAAGCTATTATTCCTGTGTTAGAGGGAGGAAAAACCTCCAAGCCCTGCTTACCTTCAGGGAATCAAATTGTTAAGGGACAGAGGGGATAGGTTAAGACTCTGAGCCTTCTAGAGAGGTCAGGAGCATTGTAAACAGCCTATAAAAGGAAAAAAACTAAATGTAATAGGGGTTCAATTTTTGGAGATTATTCCTCCTATGTTCCTTCAAGATTTTCCTCTGCATCCTTTACTAATACAAACTTCTTTTGTTGTTATATGTTTAATTTCCATTTCTCTTTTTTTCTATGCTTGCACTTGAACAATTTGTTTTTTAGGTTTTCTTTGTGTTTAAGGCCATATAACTATCATATTATCTCTGCTTTGATATATTAGATTTGCAAGCTTCATTGTTGCTTGTAGCTAGCCATTTATATGTGTTATTATATATGCATATGCCAATATAGTCAGTAAGTTCATTTGCTGCCTATAGCCAGCCATTCGTATATGTTCATGTATGCAATCTGTTGGTACTGTCAATATTCTCCATCTATCCATTAAATTTACAAACTATTGAGCATTAGTGGTCTAAAGCCTTATGTTGTTGAGGGTGTTCATGTATGTCTTCAGTGGGAATAGAGCTGAAATGGTTATCTGACTTGATCCAAACCATCATCCATTCCAATAGTTATAAGAACAATATTCAAGATTATATGTTACTAGGCATCTCTGAGCTGCAACTACTGGAGTGATAACATAATTGGCACTATTTCCAGGGAGAGGAAACTAAATCTCAGCTTCCCTAGGAAACAACATAGATCCAACTTTGATGATAGACAAAGTCTGGGCAACTTTTTGGTTGTAATCATCTATTTGGTGACTCTACTGGAGGCTAAACCTCTTGGAAACTCCACTTCATAGTTCTGGCTCAGTTTGTGAGGCATACTCGGAGACATCCTCAGAAGATACAAGCTAACCTAGTACCTAACCCTGAAAAGATCATCAAAGAAAGAAATTTATTGCAGAAAGGAGCATTAGGTTCAGGTAAACCTAAACAATCTCCTATATCTCATCAAGAAAGGCTTGTAATAGAACAAATACATGTTGAAAGTATACCATCTAATACTAGCAGTGACGAAAAACTTTCATAGATTCATAAAGCTCCTTATTCTTTAGGTTCTGCTTTTGCTGTAAGCCCAAAGGAAACCTCAGCTCCTATACATCATACTCCTTTAGTCCTGTCAGTCACTCCTCAGCCCTCTATAATTCAAACTGCCAATACTCTTATAGCCACCACAGCTATGGCAGGTCCACAAGCACCTACCAAAATGGAAAGAATCATAGCTACTAGGTATGGACCCCTAATACTACCCACTCCTTTGAATGCCATGCCTACTGGAGAATATCATAAATATAGGCCTAAGTTCATTGGGAATGAAGGTGTTACTGCTAAAGAACATCTTGAGTCATTTTATAGCTATGCTGATAACCTGGACATTAGTGAAGATGATGTCTGGATGAGAGTCTTTGTCCAAAGCCTAGATGGAGAGGCTAGGAAATGGTTCAGGGAACTGACCCCAGCATCTATAGCATATATTAAGGCCTTAGATGATGCATTCCTAAAGCATTAGGGGGATAAGAAGGATCTCCTTTACTACCTGTTGTGCTCTACAAACAACCCCCCATTTCATATCATTTTTATTCATAAAACATCAACCTATGAAATGGGTCCCTTTAAAGTAAAATTGATATCAATACTTTTATTGTTCAAAAAGTTTGATAATCAAATGAATGCATTTTATAAAACCCTTTTTGAACAAACCCATTTAAAGAAATAAAGTGAATCTTGGTCATTGCGATAAAGCGATTGCAAGATCGCATATCGCAATGACATAAGAAATATATATAAGTGGCACAAAGCTTTACGCCGATGCGATATCGCAATTGGCGATCGGCAATATCCAATGCAATCGGCGTTCGGCGATCAGCGGTTTATTTTCACTTAAGTCTTGATGCGCTCAGAGCTTTTCAATGATGCGATATCGCATTCGGCGATCGGCGGTATCCAATACACATCATTAAGGCGCACTGGTCATACACCCGATGCGATGCGATAAAGCGCAATTTTCAATAAAAAGCCATTAAGTGATGGGATAGCACAATTCATTCATATTTAAAGCTTGATCACTTGCGCTCAGCCGCCAAAACGTCCATTGCATACTTAAGGGAATTATTCACCCGAATAACGATTTAATGGGCATTTAAAGGATGATAGGTTTTTATACGGCCAATTAATGGGATCATGTCTTAAAATCTTTCTATGGATTGTGTCCGCGCCCATTTTAAAGGCTAAATACCTTATTACGCACCTATTCATATGTTATCATCACTTGCAAGTTTTCATTGTTATCTCTCTGTATTACGCGCAATTTCCTCTCTGTGCAGAATTCATCCATAGACAGAAGTTTGAGCAAGATGGGAAAGAAATCCAAGAAGACTGCGGGTGCTTCCGCTCCACCAATTGCAGGACAAGCTGCTGTAAACAAGAAGAAGGGCCTAATATCTGATACTACATGCACGGGTCTCACCAGAGTTACTTGGCAAGGCACTTACGACCTAATTGAAGCCGAGAAACCACAGAAGACGGTAACAGAAGATAGCGTGGATTTATTATGGAAGTCTGATTATACTCTCAAAGATTTAGCCGACTCTTTCCTTCACAGAATAGCAGCCAGGGAGCAAATTCTCCCATACAAAGACGTTGTGTGATGGGCGATTGAAGAAATCCCAATCTTGGACAGAACTTTCAGCACCAGAGATGGGAGGATTTTCAGATCATTCAAGGCAGATGACCTAAGGCAAATGTATCATTTGCCCGAGCCAGAGAAAATATATAACAAGACCTTCCTGGAGAAGTTTGCAAGCGAAAATGAAATTGAATCCGAACCAATCAAGGATTGGAGACAAAATCCGAACAAGCACAAACATGAATCTTCCGGTAAGTACTCGGTTGATTCTTTGGCTTCTCCTTATTGTTATGTGGGGATAATGATGTGTAGGCTATGGGGATTGCATGACTCTGCTAGTTTTACCATAGAAATGGTTCCTCTTATGGAGGCAGTAGTAAACAGTATAATTATGGATTGGGCTACTATTCTCTCAGATAAACTAGCAGTAGCTGTTCGTGATTTTAGAAATAAGACTGTGGTCACTGAAAGGGTAATTCCCCCATTTTATTATAATGCATATATCTTAGACACATTATGTTTCAATTCTGAATTTCCTATCCTCGGTTGGAGGTGGACTGCACAGGACTCCTCACCCATTCATATATATCACCAAAAATTGTGGAAGTCTTCTTACAAACACCACCTGTATCAAATCTGCAATGGCTTTATGGTGCCCATTTACTATTCCATTTTTGATAAACCCATTCCGAAGATTTCCTATCAAGCTTCCTCTGATTTACCAGCAGTGGCAAGTTGGTTTGGAGAAGAGAAATTTACCTATATCAGAGTTTACGGCAGCCAAGCCGACCCACATGTTCTCCCTTTATATATTCCAGATAAGCTGCTAGCAAGAGAAATCGCGTATCAGATTATGGCTGAAAGTACTACATAGACTCTCAAAAGAGAAAAGAAAAGAGGTTGGCCCTCTTTTCCCTTGAGGTGTGGTGTCTATACGCTGCATGATATCAAACATGCAGAAAAGGAAGCCACAAAGATTCAATCTTTAACTCTGGCCACAATCCCAAACAGGGCATTTGATCCAAAGCAAGTTGCCTATGCCGCATTAGAACAGGCCAAATTGACAAAGTTTGAACATCAGGAAGATATATTTGATGATATGTTCACTTCAATTGAAACCATAGGTCAGGCTAAAGAAACGCTAGGATGAAATATAATGATGAAGGGTTGACAGAGTTCAATAAACTTAGAGAACAAAGGTTGCAAACTCTGCCTCTAGATTTACTAGCAACGACCCCAGCGACATCGTCAAGCGAGTCTGGTCGGCAACAGTTAAAGGAACCTCCTGCTATAACAGAAGATCATAATAAGGAGCAGGAGGAAAAGCAGAGGAAAGAACAAGAGGGAAAGCAGAGGAAGGAGCAGGAAGAACAGCTAAAGAAAAAGCATGGGGATAGATGTTACACAGTAAAATGTCACTATCACCCTGTCAGTCTCCTTACTGTGTCATAAAGTCACATTCACCTTGACTATGCCCTCTGAAATGGCTAAAAACCCTCTTTGCTAAATAACCGCGCTGAATGGTGGAGGATAATGTAACTGCTGCGCTGCCAGCGCGGAAGCACACGTATTTTCCGCGCTGGTCCAATTTCACGGACA
>APFE030129189.1:2661-14279 GCA_000404065.3 Pinus taeda
GAAATGTATAATTTATTTATCATGTTTTTAAAAAGGATAACATTGAGAAAATGAATGTAATGATATGCTTATTTAGAGACATGATACCCAACTCCCAAAAAATTTAAAGAAATAGTATGAGTATTTATTTATCATGTTTTCAAAAAGAGACACGACAAAATAGATAATTAAGTAAATGGGGTTATTATTTATTTAAGATGTTTAAGAAAAAGAAACATGAGGAAAAGAATAATTTAAAAATGGTATAAGTATGTCTCTGGTGAGAGGTTAGGTGGGGAGGTTTGGTCCCCACAAGTTTTGTGAACTAATCCTAGGCAAAGGACTATGTACAATTTAGCAAAAAAATTATTTATTTATTATTATGAGCAAAACAAAATTAAGAAAATAATATTACTATTTACGCCTGAGCAAGTGAAGACTTAAAACATATAAATTATTTATTATTACCAGGAAAAACGATAATTAAAAATTGATATTTATGAGGTTTTTTTTAATTTATTTATGAAGACTTTTTTTTTAAACAAATTGTTTTGTACTTTCTTGATATTTTGGTGTTTCAATCATCTGCATTTTTTTTGGGATGGTTTTGGTTTGGGTGATCTTTTATTTTGCTTTCTTGATTTTTTTGGACGAGTTGTTTTTGTTTTTTTAATTTATAATATAAATATAACTAATATATTTTTTATTTATTTAATATATATTTGTTTTAATTTTTTAATGTTAGACAAAAACCCAATGATTAAAACATTTTTCGTATTTTCTTTTTAAATAGTGTCAAATCTAGCTTCATTGTAAACCAAAAAAATGATGAAATGTGGCTGCATTTTTTTAACCATATATAGTGGATTAAATTATATTTTTTGAAATGGTTTTGCTTCTAATCTCAAAATGAAATGATGTCAAATGTGGCTTCATTCTCAACCAAAAATAAAAAATAAAGAATAAAAATTGAAACGTGGTTGCTTTCTTTATTAAAGCTATAGTAGTGGGCTATATTACGTTTTGTGAGTTACATTTTGAAACATGTTTCTTTAAAAAAATTGAAATTTCTTAGCAAATAGTAGGGGAAGTGACAAGAGTTTCTGATTGTTGTTATATTAAGCTAACTATTCTTTAGTGTACACTTTTTTTTTATCCTTCTTGCATCAACACTTTTTATTTTCTCTTCAAGTCTAAAATGAGATTTTTCATTTTGCAATTTCATTTATCTTTTTGAATTCTTTTTATGATAAAGGTTTGTCTAGGTTCTACTGCTTTTGCCTAGTTGTTGTCTCCTCTTTAGTCTAGGCTTCATTTTGTCCTTTGTGCATCAACACTTTTTATTTTCTTTTCAATTTTGAAAGGAGAGTTTTCCTTTTGACATTTTCATTTATCTTTTCCAATTCTTATTATGATAAAGGGTTTTTCTAGGTTTTACTAGTTTTGTGTAGTTGTTGTTGCTTGGTTTATTATGGTTTGAAGAGAAGTGTTATTTCCTTTTCGTTTCTACGTTTTAATGGCTCCTTGAAGGTTTTGGCTTTATAGATTAGGAATGAATAACAAGTATCATAGTTTTAAGAGTGTCATGAATCCATAAGATTTTGTGCATAGTTTTGTTTTGCATATAGAAGGTTGTTCATTGCAACTTAGGGATGTTTTACATAGTGACAGATATTGAGAGGTATTTTGTAATTGTGAAGATTGCCAATTGTTGGTAGTTGTAATTGTGCATGATGAGTTATCATCAATGATAAATATTGTATTATTTTATATTTTACTGGAGTTTTGCAAAGTATGGTTATACCTTATAGTTTTACAAGATGAAAAACTAGAATTTTTTCTATGAAATAGCATTAAATCATTTATATGTTAATAAAGATTTTACAGTTTTTGTATTAAAAACGATGTAGAATATATATATTGAATTGTTAGGCAATATTTGTTTCTTAACACATAGACTGTATTGTGTGACTATACTTGCAGGTCGATGGAGATGGAGAATCGATAAAGATAATGTAAGAATTTCCATTGAAGTAGTTAAAATTTTGCACATTTACTTATTTTAGGCATTTGGACTGGTTTGTGACATAAGAGGTTTATTCAAAGTTTTTTTTCCAAAATGACAAATTCAAAATTTACCATTGGATGAAATGGGTTTATTCAAAGTTTTTTTCCAAAATGACAAATTGAAAATTTACCATTGGATGAAATAGCTTAAAGCAGAGCTACTAAATAAATATACCAATAAGGATAGTCACTAACATAACAACTTTACACTATTTAGGATAGTCACTGACATATCAACTTTACACTATTTACACTATTTGATAGGTGAGTCCTAGATTTTGTTGAGCATTGATTAAATAATTGTTTTTAGCTAACATAACAACTTTTATACACTACTCATAGGTACCATATCAATAATTATCATCACTAACATAACAACATTACACTATTTACACTATTTGATAGGAGAGAACTGGATTTTGTTGAGCATTGATCCACTATTCATAGGTACCATATCAATAAGGATAGTCACTAACATAACAACTTTACACTATTTAGGATAGTCACTAACATAGCAACTTTACACTATTTACACTATTTGATAGGAGAGAACTGGATTTTATTGAGCATTGATTAAATAATTCTTTTAGCTAACATAACAACTTTGATCCACTATTCATAGGTACCATGGTTTACTATCATCGATTATAGAGGAGGCTATTTTCCTTTCCCACATATCCTACCCTACCTTTGTAGCATGTGATGTTTTCTATTTTTATTAAGTTAGGATCCTAGAGAATTCTCAATCCATTGAGGAGTCATTTGGATGGTATCACTATTACTTTACATGTGTTCTAACATATCTTCACAAGAGAGAATTATTGTTTTCTTATCACACTTTGTTTCTTGTAGTTCAACACCATAGTGGGTTTTTCGATTGATTATTAGCTTTAACATGGGATGTTTTTCATCGAATCCAATGTTTAATCGACGTCATTAGCAGAGTGCGACTCCGAGTTCTCATTATATAAACGCAAGTGGCTTCGATAAGTTGCTTTCTTGTCCTAAAATATAACAAACTTGACCATCGTAAACATGCTTATGTTCTGACACGAGTCCATACATACAGCAGTGTAATATGATGCTTTTGTTAGAATATGATTTTGTGTGAATATGCCGATAATGAAAGCTACGGAAGTGGAATATGTCAGAGATTATAACAAACTACACGCGCCCGATACGATGCTTTTGTCAGAAAATATGATTTTGTGTGAATATGCCCATAATGAAAGCTACGGGAGTGGAATATGTCAAAGATTATAACAAGCTACACGTGCCCATTACTCTCATTACTCTCGTTTGAACGTTAGATTTATCCAAGCATCCACTACTCTCATTACCTGTCACACAGGGCACCCACTACTCATGTGCGTTTAAATTCGTGTCAACGCTTCCATAATACAATAAAATATTTATCGTAAAGATTCCATGTAGCGAAGTAAAATTATCTTACAATTTCATTTTCCAAGCGCAGAGATGAGTTGTTTTTGATACCATAGTTTGGATCAAGAAATTTTGTCATTATAGAGTTTGATGGCAATGAATGGATGTCGGTTTCAATCCAAAAGATAATCAACAAACCACATAAAAACATAAATAAAGAAAGTATCATATGCAAAGGTCTGGCAAGTCAATTACTATGATGTATTTCTTTTCTAAATATACATTTTGTCTAAATAGAAAATAAATAAATAATGTAATATATGCAAAGGTCGGGCACATTACATATTTTTTTTTTGTGAATTTACATTTAATACGCAATATCTTTACCTCAATTAAAATAGAGATTTGACAATCACTTTTAGGTATTGTTAATTTTTAAATGAAATAATAAAATTTATTTTAATTTATTATTAAAAATAATTAAAAATATTTTATGTTAATTAAAATTAAAAGTTAACATATTCAATAATAAAAATAAAAATTATTAATTTAGTAATAATATGAATTCTTACTTTGTAATTTTTTAAATATTTAAAACATATATTTTAATATATTTTTTTATTTGTTTTAAGAAGTTGAATTTTAAAATATAATTACACTCATTAAGAAAGCCACTAAATTTAAAAAATGAAAATACTAAATACTAAAATAAAATTATTATGTTTTAAATAGTTATTTTAATAAATATATATTTTATTTAAAAAAATTCAAAATATAATAAAGCTATAAAAAAAACCAAAAATAACAATATGAGAACATGAAGAAATAACTTAAACCTACCGGCCAATTATTATAATATAGTCCACCAACTTCAGAAAATGCAAAAAAGAAAAAATAATAAAAACCTATTAAGTAGACGCATATACAACCACTACAATAAGTGATGTGTGTGGGTTGAACACATTTTTTAGGGTTCTAACAAGTATGCATTTATGTATTTATATTTAGATGAAGCCATTCTTTTGAGTTTTAGTTAAGCCTAGAAGCTAGCACTAAGTCTAAGAACTCCTCGATTCTCCACAACTATGCTTAATTGGTCAAGGTATGGATTTGTAAATCGATAGAAATGAAGATTTGAAACTTATGCTTAATTGGTCAAGCTATGGATTTGTAAATCAATAGAAATGGAGATTTGAAACTTCAGTCTCTTGGAATATCTAGGTGCCTTTTAGTTTCTTCTAACAATATATTTAGACAAGTCTTCACTTTATTGATAATCTAAAGTAATATTGTCATTAAGCTGAGAATCTAGTGTAGTAGAGAGGCTTATTCTACAATCTTGTATGAGGGGGATTTGTAAGTTTTTTCATTGGTGGTCCCCTTCTAAAATAAAATAAAAAAAAAAAAATTATGTTATAACTAGAAAAATCATGTAGCCTATCATAAAAATAGATTAATAGAAGTAAAAAAATATATGAGTAACATTTTTACCTCTTATACTTTTAAAAAATATTTCAACAAGAGATTTACATAAACTATTTGAAGATCTATATCAACTAATTTATGTGGATATGAACTTCATATATATTTATATATAGAAACAAATTTGTTAAAATAAAACATTCTAATATTGTATATAAAAAAATATTCAATGCGGGTTATCAATAAAATATTTTAATGAGAATTGATATTGACACATACTTAAAATATATTTAATAATAAAACCTATTTTAATTTGCTTGACAAAATGTCTAGACATACATGTGATCTATATATAAGAATGTTTATATATATATAATTCAAAAATACAATTTAAACACTAAACAAACACATCGTATTTTACATTATAAAAAAGTCTACACATGAAATTTTATCTCTTTGGGGTCATGTTAGATTTGTGCTTAAGGATAGCTCTATGCTGGTAGATTTTTGCTCCCTCTGCCCCCCTCCCTCCCTCTCTCTCTCTCTCTCTCCCCTCACTTTCATTATCTCTCTCTCTCTCTCCCCTCACTTATATTTGTCTGTCATTCATATCTTCGGCTTCCCAAAGCGTGTTCTCATCATCCTCCTACACTCACGCTAATCATCAAAGCTACCATTGTGCCTACCCCACCATCTTTTGGGCGTAGCGCACAGTGTCCAGTGTAAAGCCTGGAAGCATTGATTTTTTGGTACCTCCCTATCAAATGCATCCAAAATACATCTACATTATTCAGGCCATCGTAAGTGGGCATATCTCTTACCTCTAACGATACACAGTGCAGTGACTAGGTCATCATGTTACAGCTCAGCGTGGTTACTTCATGTAGCCAATTTTTCTAGCGCTCTAATTCTTCATCAGAGTCTAAGGTGCAGGAACCCTTGCGATCCCATGCAATTCGTCCATCTGCTGTCGGATTCACGCAATCTTGGTCTCACACTGTTATTTTATATATGGGGTCCAAATCATCATCGCTCTCATAATCACAGACTGGTTCACTATAGCGTGATCCTTTAGCAGGATCTAGGGGTACTATTACATAAAGCGATTTATTTTCAAATACCATTTTCTGCTTCTTTAGGTTGGTTACCCCATTCATGTTAGTAGCCCAATCAATGCCAAGGAACACAAGGTAGGGGTTGTTTTCATCCATAATTTCTATTACTTCAAAGTTAGCCAATGCACTCGTGCCTTGAATATCTATAGTTACTCCCTTGAGCCATCCCATGGGAATGATCTTCTGCTGATTTCTCATCCTTAACTGAATCGATGGCCACTGCAGCTCAGGTCTTCCCATCTGCTACCAAGTTTTCTTTGGTAAAACGTTCACATATGACCCCAGATCCAAAATAACCTGATCCATTTCATATTCTCCTATCAGTGCGGTTAGCCTCATCTCTCATTATGTCCTTGCTTTATGCTTACGAATCTTCCATACAATGCACGGTTCACCTGGAGTGTTTCCAGCGCATCTATTTATAAGTTCTTGTAATCCCTTCGCAACCTTGCTATCATGCAGTAGCTTCATGCAGGTCTCTAGAAATGTTGTAAGCATAGAAGGGTCCATTTCCTTATCGGGCTTATCCCTGCTCCCTGAGGTAGAGGCCTTAGCGAAGCTCTTCTTTGCTTCCATGAACGTTTCACATGCGCGCTCCAAATGAAATTCATTCTCATTCAACAGAGCTTTGTGAACCCGTGCATTGTCTTCGGGTTGTTTCCCCTTATCATCGCCCATTGCAATTCCACTTCGGAGCACTATATTCACATTTGGATCCTCTTCACGAGGCTCAGCCCTCATCATCTACAGGTTCTGAGTCGATTGAGGTGGTAGTGTCACATATCCTCACTATCGGCATAGGATAGCCCTCTATCTCATGATCAAATTGGGTACAATATTTGCACAACAGCCGCATTGGGTTAGTGCATTCACAGGCATAGTGTCTTGGTCCTCCACGGTTGTAGCAGATTAGCTGCCCCCGACCTCTGCAAGGTCCTCCTCCACCTCGGCCTCGTCTGCGCCCCTGAAAGCCTGTTCCCACCATCCCAGTGCTTTGGTAAGGGGGATGTATTTCTGACTGAACCCTATAGGTGGGAGTTTTGTCCATCATCAATTCATAACTTCTGCAGTTGCACTCATCATGCCCTACCGACTTGTAGAAATTGCAGAACACTTGTTGCGGTGTTTGTACAAACTTCTGCAACAAATGACAATTATCTACCGTATGTTTCCCTGTTGCGTGACATATAGCGCAACACAACGCAGGCCTCGATTTTATTGGACAAACTTGGAATCATTCCAGGCTTACCCTGTACCAGGAAAACTTGACCATCGTAAAACCTACTTGAAGTTGTTACAGTAGGTAATATTTCCCATATTAATACTTAGTTGACACCTAGTTTGTGAACATAAAGCCACAAGTGCCATGCTTGACCGAACGTCGCTACTACTTCCCCCATCATCATGTTGCAAGTAATAAAAGATCCTCTCATTAATTAGCATAAATTCACATGTGCTTGCATGGCTGGGGGGTGCCATGCCACCCAACCTTAATTATAATTAAGATCAAATGGGTGGCATGCCCCTCCCCGAGCCTCACTTCATGATGTTTTTTCAACCCCAATGGGAGCATGTAGATGCTTATTACTTGAATGTATATTTTTATCTTAATTAGTGATTTAAATATAGACCATCTTAAGGGGAGACCTTTTAGGGAAAGGTAGAACAAGGAAAGTGGAATGTAAGTAGATGGTGGAGACTTATAACACATTTGGCATTTTCTTTTATCTACATCATACTTATTGAATTTTTGGTCTTCCAACATAATCCTTTATTATGAAGGTATTCTTTAGTAACTAATTATAAGTTAATTTTTTATTTTAATATATTTTGATGACAGTGTGATGCATTACATTAATACATTATAAACAACATTGATTGGATTACGGTGTCGACTGAAAGATGGAAAAAATCAATTGATGGTAACTTATCATGGCATAGTGTGGCTACATTGGTCAATGAAACTGAACGTGAGAGAGATACCAATATTACAAAGAGGGAAATTGATTCATAAAATGGTTTGAAACATAATCACGTAAGCATATCCCCCAATACTATTTAGTTTTTTTTTTTAATATTATATTGATTTATATGGTGTGCCTTTTTCTTAATTTGAATAATTTCTAGGTATAAATATTATTACCAATTGAGAAGGAATATTTTATGTGTGTGACATTACACAATTGAAATACTATAAGGCTAAATGGTGTAATGGCCACAAATTTCACATCAAAAATATGGATGAAAAGATAAAAACTTTTAAAAGTGGGATTTTCAAAGTATTTCGAGTTACTAATGTTTCCTCTACAAGCAACACACATCCAGAAGTGTCTAAAAATCGATACTGGTATTTGGAAGATATAATTGAGTGTGATTGTAAATCCTCCAAAACAATTTTGTTGGATGTCAAATGGTAAAAGCTACAAATGAAAGAACGTGATCTTGAAAGAACTTTCGTTGAAGATGCTAATGGATTTACCATGGTTGATATAAGGAATATTGATATTCCATGTGATTTTAGAAGCTCAAATGGTGACTTCAACTGACACTGCCCCTACCCGCCCCACTCGTGTTACTCTAAATTCCCAAATACCTAATTTGTTCACTATAAATTAGAACGTAGGTGAAATCCTTAGAAATATAAGATATAATTTTGGACAACAAGGGTACAATTCATATTCCAACATAAATGAAGATAAAATGCAATGCTCCAGACATTCTATGTTATACAACATTTCTTTCTAGTGTGCCCTAGAAAAGACAATATAGCTCCTTCCAAATCCTACATAAAGCATTTACCATCTTTAGTTGAGTCTTTTCGATCTTTCTTCACTGGCTCCATTGTTACTTTATGGGACCAATAAGTGACGTGGGCTGAAATGTCCAATTGTTCCCTAGTATTTTTTTTAGAGTGAGAATAATGTTTAACCTATTGCTTACTCTATAATTCAACAATACAAATGAATGGTGGCAATGAAATCTTCAGGGAAGATTCAGTTTTTATGTTATATTAAAGAGAGTTAAAACCTAAACTTAGCTAGATTTGAATATTTTCATAATTTAACACATAGTTCAAAGTTAATATTCTGGGAGATTGCTTGGTTAAAAGAAACACACAAAGCTCCATATCTAGCGTTGAGAAATGTTTTGCTACGTTGAATGATATTAATTGCTATCAATGTGTGCAAAGAGAGAGAAAAATATCCATACTCATTTCAGAATTATGATACTCTTCCAGGTTTAGTGTGGCTCAATAAGTTGAAATCTAAATCAAGGTTGAACGAGGTAACCACAAGAGAATTGCACAGTATTAATCACTATCAATGTGTTCACAGAGAGAAAAATATCCATACTCATTTCATAATTGTGATACTCTTTCAGGTTAAGTGTGGTTCGAGAACCTGAAATCTAAATCAATGTTGCACGAGGTAACCAAAAGAGAACTATAGACAAGTAGAATGGAATTGAACCATTCTTCATCTTTTCGATATTTGTTCTTGTGCAATGGTTCACAATATGGTCATCTATGTTATACTTTATTTGAAGGTGTTTGTTACTAGTTTTTGGTCGTAGAAGGTGAATTGAGATCTTGACAACTTTGAGAAAATAGCTCCATAAATTAATGCTAATTTGTTATTAAAGCAAGTGCCTTAATAATTTGAGAACTCCTTTGTGACTATGGTTGTCAGATTCCAGTATGTTTTACTAGAATGAAATGTTCATATTCAACGAATATTTATATGTCAAAATGATTCTTGAATTTATGCCTTACAATGTTTCTTCATATTCAATGATTCTTTATATGTCAAAATGATTCTCAAATTTGCAACATCTAGTGCAATTGCTAGTGGCTAACAATGGACTAAATGGACTATGATGCATCTCTTCTATTTAAACATTTGGGAAGATTTATTTATTCACATTTGTGGTGAGGGTGAACCACATTAGATGGTTCCTAATGATGAACCACATTAGCTGATTCCTGATGATGAACTGCATCAGCTGGTTCGAAATGTCTTGCCAATCTCAATGATGCGATTATACCAAAAGAGAATCTCATTATGAATACAAATTTACAATACAAATATTAAAACTATTAATGTAGTAATAACATGAATTAAATAACAATAATAATTATTATAGTAGTAAAACATTAAACATAATATTTCAAACATATATTTATTTATTTTCCAAAGTAAATAAAACACGGCTAAGCGTTTTCGATGGATTTTCAAATTGTGACTCAAGGAGGAGGGGGAAAGAGAGGGAAATAAATAGTGAAAGTCAGAGAGGGGGGAAAGAGAGGTAGTGAGAGTGACACAAGGAGAGAGAGAGAGAGAAAGGGAGAGAGAATGAGAGACAGAAAGAAAAGAAAAGAGAGTGAGGTAGAGAGATAGAGGGAGAGATGGAGAGAAAGAGAGAGAAGGAGAGAGGGACGAAGAGAGAGCGAATAAGAGATGAGCGGGAGGGGGGATGAGAGAGGGAGTGAGCGAGAGAGAGTGGGAAAATTAGAGAGGGGTAGGGAGGGGAAGAGTTTGATAAAGGGAGAATAATGTTTAACTCGTAACTGTTAAAGACACACATGGCAAAAGGAGTATGAAAGATAAAACATGAGAGTACGTTTATTATTAACAAATCATATACATTTATAGTACATGGTGTGACTGTTGGGTTCCACGTCCCAAGGTCTCTTGGACTTCCTTAGCCTATTCTTCTTCCACACTAACCCATATAGGATTAGATGTCCAACATCCCCCCCCCCCCCTTAATCCGAAGGGTTATGTATGAGTCCAAGAAGAGAGCTGTAATATAAAACGTGAAAAAAATGCATGGAAGCACTAGGTTGAATGTGCTCTCTGAAATGTTGGTATAAAGGGTGGTGGTTTAAGGATGACCACCAACACTGGTATGCTTAGTGCAATTCCTAGAACTCTTTCAAAACTGGCAAGAAGTTGAAGTCTTCTGCTAGAGGAAGTGCCCCTATTGTTTTGAAGAGGGAAACCTTCAACCATGAAAGGGAGGTCTCACCTCGCATAAAAGGGAGAAGTTCAACTTGAAAAGGGAAGTCTCAACCTGTGATGGTTTAAGGATGACCACCAACTATGGAATGCTTAATGCAATTCTTGGAACTCTTCCAAAATTGGCAAGAAGATGAAGTCTTCTGCTAGACGAAGTGTCCCCAATTCTATTCCTGGAATTCTTCTGAAACTTACAGGAAGTTGAAGTCTTCTGCTAGAGGAAGTGTCCCAAATTATTTGAAGAGGCATTACCAACTGAAGGCATGCTCAAGGGCATCTTTGTCTCTACCTACAACTCTGAATCTGGTATGGCAGGTTGCGGCTCAAGCTCGCTTGATGTGGCTTTGAAGCTTGTAGATGACCATCATTCCCCCCCCTATCATATACAAGGTAAGATGATGGAGAAAACTCAACTGCAATACTATTCAATACTCTTGAATAAGTTCTGACATGTGACTGAAATATCTTCTTGGTTGTTGATGCCCATTGCCAAGAAGCAATCCATCCAAGATGAATATTTGTTCTTGCAGGAGGTTTGTTTCTGAAGCATCTGTTTGAAGAATGGTTGGTTTTATGACAATGCTTACATGGATGAAGATTAAAACAGTGATCTTTTGGATGGCCAACTCGGTCA
>APFE030129193.1:0-28270 GCA_000404065.3 Pinus taeda
TTGACAAAAAGTTGTGGAACTAACCCCCTAATCTATTCTCCTTTTCTAGCACAAGTAGATCATCTGCAATCTCCAGAGGCATGTTATTCCAAGATGCAGAAAGGTAAGAAATCACCAAGTTCTTGTCCAAGGCATGGAGAGATTATTAAGCAACATATTGCCCATTCAAGAAGGATCACATATGGCATATTCAGTTCCTATTTGAGCTCAACCCTAATTGATGAAGCTCTAATATGGGATGGTTATACCATGAATAATACATTTTGGATGTTATATGACAATGTTTAGATTATGGGCCTATATGTGCCAAACTCTCTTTAGGTTGGACAATGTGTTTTTTAATGTATAAACTTCTCAATGAGGAATTTCTCTTGATGTTGACAAACAAAATGAGCCATTTCAATGAATTTTTCCTTATTGAGTAAGTGTCATGGGGATAGGCTTCATCGATTGACTATGTTCACCTACACAAAGATTGTCATCTTTTTGGATTCAAGTTGAGAGGAATCTACTAGGCTATATTGGCATTGAAATAAAGTTCCTCGTTAAAGTGCACAACATTAATGCATATATTTATATTTAATATTTCTTTTTAGTGTTCTAATTTATTCAAACCCTTTCTTTCTAATATTTTTCTCCTATTCATTCTTTTGTTTACCTTTATGGGTGTGGGGTGAAGTGAAAACAAAATTGGCAAGCTCTATGGGATGAAAAGAACGGAAGGTGGGAGAATTATGTGAGCTAACATGGAAGCTCCAGAGACAAACTTGCATTAGTGCAAGATTCCTTCATTTGAAAGAGGGAGCATAGAGAAATATAGCTTCAATGAGAGCTCTCAGGTTCAATGTGAAAGTGCAAGTAGTTCGAGATATTTCAGTGTAATTATATTTTCCAAAAGTAATTCTTTTTTCTTAAATCACTTTAGCAAATAGGTGAAAAGTTTTATATTTAGTTGTTGTTAAGTCTAAAAGGTGTATTCCATGAATGCATAACTTAGATTCAAAGTAATCTGAAAAATAGATTAGGTTTTTGGTCTCAATTAAAATTATAAATATGGGTCTAGCTAGATGGTTTAGACAAAGTTGAACAGTCACAACAACCAAGAGAGAGAGCAAGGATTCAAGGAGAGGTGAAACCAGAAAACATGCAAGGCACCTTGGTCGCTTTTATCTCTAAATTTTACTCTTTCATATACAAATCAATTCTCTATCTTAACAACAACCATGTCATTCAATATTCCATACAATATTAGACAAATCAATGATTATCTTGTAATAATCTAGTTGTGTTCCACATTATCTCTGCTATATCTCAAACTCTACAAAATTATCATTATGCAGACTACAAGTTTATTAAAAAATATTCAGACAAGACAAGTTCTAATCCATAGAGAATTCATACCTAACCATCCTTTATTTTAATCAACAAATCCCTGACTTGGTCTTCTACACTTTCAACCTGCAAAACTCAAGATGCACAAAGATTAACAAACACTCAAAAGAAAGTATCATATACTAACAAAAATCATGGAATTAATAAGACCAATATTTTCATATAAAACAATAATAAGAGTATATGAAAGAGTAAATTATAAAAATAATTTGTGTAATTATTTAAAAAATAAATATTCTAACTATGGTTTCAAGTGTATCTTTCATTACCTTTTGGTCTACAATACCTTTCGACATACTAAAAAACTTTCAAGCTCCACCCATTATTTTCATAGCTTGTGAGATTCCTATGTTATATACAGATCCACCAACCTTGTTCTGAATTCAACAAAGCAAGTTGATCTTATGTAAGATGAATAACATATGAAAATATCCAGCACAAGGGACAAACAAAATTGAGTTTACCTTCTTGTTCTTTTAAACTACAAAAACAGTTCTATAACCTACAGTAATTGATCATGCATATAAATCAATAAATTTTCTTCAATTGTGGGCCTAGAAGAAAGGTTCAAGTGCAGAGGATTTTGTTCTAAGCATATAAAGTGTAAAAATAAGTTATATACCCTAATGTCAATGAAAAATATTATGCCATAGAACTAGTGCAGCACATGTGCCTTCTCACCTTTCATAAGTTTAAGAGTTTTAAATAGATGTTGTGAAATAGTGAACCTCAAACCTATAGTTCTTCAAGAAAGATCCCTTCTGGTGGGACAACTAAGAAAATCTATACTTCTGCGATGCCAGCACCGCAAAGGTGTTAACCAAAATCCCCTTCGCCAGCCGCCTCATGAACTGCTGCTGCTGGATCTAGGTTCGCAGAAACTCAGGCGTCACCTGCAACTTGCTGAGGGTGTTGGGGACCTCTGACAGAGCCTCCCTCTCTTCTTAGTATTCTGCATCCCCACACAGCCATAACAACGCGTTACAAGGGAAGAACAGGAATGAGTGAACGTCGAACTTAGCTACCACGGTCACAGAGCAGTCCATGTACTTGTCATAAATGAAAACCAAGCGTTTGGGAGGCGGAAGAGCCCGTGATTCGTAGTTTTCATGGCCAGTCAAATCGCCATGCAGACTCTTAATAACATTCAAGAGGTCCCAATAGTCGATCCCTTTAAAAAATGTGAACTATTTTGAATGAGAAATCTCATCATGCCACTGTAAAAACCGTAAAACAAACTCTCCCGCTAAACGTTTCCTTATGTACCTTCCCTCAATATTCAATAGGTAATCCTCCTGCCCCTCAAACTATCAATGGGTGTTCAATATTTCGTAGGCCAAAATTTATATGAGTGAGACTGTTAGAACCAACACCTCTACGATGGTCTTCGGTTAAGGCCCTTTGATTCGATTTTAACTAACAGTAAAGATATAATAGTGTCATGGAATTGGGATGAAAAGGGATTAATGTCATTTTATAAGCATATATGATACGTTAACGTGAAAAATAGTTTTTTGACAAGTTTCTATGCCATTAGATTTTATGGGTTATGGCATACGTTTTCTTCTTTATTTGTCCATGCCCCTTCGGGGCTGGCAGGGACTATAGTAATCGATTTTAGTCCCTAGCATTACTTTGACATGATAATCAAGAAAGGTATTTTCAGTTAAAGCAAAGTTTCTTGAAATGACACATCAACCAATACAATATTTTTTATTTTCTTATGCTTTTAACCAATCAACGAAATCTTCTTCTTATTTGGCCTCAAAACGAGGTATACAAGCTCAAAAGTTAGGAAAAAGTTGGGAGAAGTACAAGTAATTAGAACAACCTGACAGCTTCATGAAGTAATGCTATCTTTGCCTTAGCATTAATCTGCAACATTTAATGTTAAGAAAACGTATGACGTATAAGTTGAAATTCACATTACAGTCTGGGGACACATCATCTATGCTATGTCAAACCATGGCTGCCCTGCCGTGTCAAAATTTCCCTGTCGTGTCAAACAATCCCTGCCGTGCCATGTCAAAATTGTAGTTTGCATGAGAGCAACCGACTTTACTTTCCTGCCTTAAAATGAAAGCAAAGCATCTTGCTTGCCTTAACATTTTTGGTCTCTCTCCGATCTGTTTGTTATTGCTAGCCAAAGGTGGAGGGTCTGTTCTGTAAGATCAACCAATGGGTAACTGAAGGGTCACCCGGGGCATGCATCCAACATGGACTCTTGAGTGGGTAACTAAAGCGTCCCCTGGGGCATGCATCCAAGATGGACTCTTCAGTCACTGTAGCAGCATGGACCATAGACTTTTTCAGTCACTGTCACTGCAGCTTACCAGACCATGGACTTTTCAATCAGTGTAGCAGCTTACCTTGAAGTTGTTGAATGCCCTGTAGCAACTTACCTTGATGTTGTTGAATCACCTGAAACACACAAGAAGTGGAGTGAGAATTGTTTCAAGAAGTGGAGTGAGAATTGCTTTTAGGTATGTATTTTCATTTAAATATTTTACCATAAACTACCTTTGTATTAACATCAGTGTAGTCAGCAAAATGGTCCACACCTTCGCAAATGGAAAATGGCAAGATTAACTACGGTGAAGTTGCAATTTTTAGTTCAAAATGGCAAGATTATAACTTTTTCTACTTAAATACTGAAAATCTTTTAACTATTTTAACTAAAGAATTAGCAAGAATTAGCACATAAATCTGTATATGTTTTATAAAGCCAAACCATAGATGCTCTATCACGTCAGTGATCTGAATTCATTACTCCTTTCCATAAATTAAAAAAAAAAAACCAGCTAATTTCTAAATTTTCTGCCTTCCAACATCATAATTTGAAATTCATGCATATGTGAATTATTTCTAGATCAATAATCAAATTATAGTCTTCTTGAAATTGGCAGGTAATTTTTCTATCGAAAGCTAACATTTTCTTGAATGCTTTGCACTTTTGCAAAACTTGTCGTGCAGGTCTATATGAGACCAATCCACTCCTGTACTGTTTCTTAACACAAGAAAAAACCCATGTGGCTGAGTCAATAAAATGCAATCAGTAGTCCATGTTACAATTTTCAATAGTATACATCACTTAACAAGCCTTATATAGGCCATATGTTCACTAAGCCAAAAAATTTATAACATACTGTGCATTACAAGTTGGAAAAATTTAGATAGAAAACAACTATTATTCAAAAGGAATCAAGAACTTTTTTAGTCAAATGGATATTGTATGTCGTTGTTAACAGGTGATTCCATAGCAGACTCCAACTGCAATAATATTCTTACAACGCAGTCAGATTATCACAGGCTTTCAATTCCGAAAACCATTCATGATTATTACACACTCACATTGGATAATATCATTGAAAATTAAAAGGAATCATGTGTGATACCTCTGTTGCTAAATGCCATTCCTCGATTAGTTTTATATTGCGTCAGGCTTCCGTCTGAGTCAAGATCGAACCTCTTGCTCCTCTGAGAGGCTTTTCTCGCAGCCCATGGGGATTTGGCCTTTGAAAATGTGCGGTTCTCTGACCTCTCTAATGATAAAACAGAGAACTCCAGCGCCAGCGACAATCTTAGCAACTGTGTTGTATCAGCACGTCTGTTTCTTCCCACAACAGTCCATAACACAATCCGAATTTTGTGTCGATTGAAAATCAAAGGGCAGGCATTATAATACGGCCCTCTCTATGGGGATTGTCCTTGGAATTTGCAATGAGCACCTTCCAAGCATGGGAGCATAGGGTTTCAATGATTCTTATTGACCTGGGATGGTTGCCTGTCAGTTGTTTCCTTCCTATATACACCACTTGTGCTCAATACACTCACTTAACACACCACCTGTTCTCAATGCCCTTGATTCTTGACGAATCTTCTGTGTGCTCAATGCACGCCATCAACACATCTGTGAATGCACTTGAAAGCTCACAACCGTAGTATTTGGTGAACATAGAACAAGGGTTTTGGCATAAGCCATCGAGAACGAGCTCGCACACTCCAGAAATAGAGCGTCTAACTGAGTGAGGGCATAACAAGCACAGTGGGAGGTTGGGGTTTGGGTGAAGCGGAGCTCACCATAGATATGAAACCTCGAAATAGAGACCATGGGATAGGGTATGTGGAGCGATCTGGAGGAAGAAGGTAGGTGTGAAAGAACAACTGTCACGAGGAGCAGAGTCCAGGCCAAATGTCGTTTTCTGGAAAAGTTAGCTATTAGGCTCATTTTAAACTATCATATACTTGTTTCATAGATTTCAATTGAGTAAGGGTCAACGTGTCGATTGATGGTTGATCTGTGCAATTGGTTGGTCGGTTGCTACGCAATTTCAAATTTCTTCAATATGGGTAACTCACAACCCTCCCATGCGGTCATTGCGAAGGAAGCGGATTATATAAATATGTCAGGACTCCCATCTGCTGTTGTCCACTACAACAAAACCTTGTGATTAGCATCCCTTTTTGCTTCCTTTTTTGAGTCTAGAACTGATTTCTGGTGCTATTTGTGTCCATTTATAAAATATGGTGCAAAACTTGATGCAAAGTTTGCACCGAGTTTTGCACCAAGTCTTACATCAAGTTTAGCACCAAGTATTGTAATAGGTTTTGAACCAGATTTTACACCAAGTTTTATGCTAGGTTTTATGCCAAGTTTTGTGCCATCCTTTGCACCATGTTTTGCATCAAGTTTGGCACCTAATTTTGTTTCACAAACTTTTGTATCCTCTATTGCATCCACTTTTTGCGCCTACACTTGCATCAACTTTTGCATCATCTCTTGCATCCTCTTTTGCATCATTTTTTAAATCATTTTTTACTTCCACTTTTGCATATTTTTTTGCATCCCCTTTGTGCCAAGTTTTGCATCGAGCTTTGTGTCTAGTTTTGCATCTAATTTTGCATGTAATTTTGTTGCATTGACTTTTACATCTTGTTTTGCATCCATATTTACATCCTCTTTTTCATCTGTTATTGTGTCCACTATTGCATCCATTTTTCTTGTGCCATAATTTTCACCTAGTTTGACACCTCCCTTTGCACCCTTTCTTGTTTCTAAATTTGCATTCACGATTGCATCCTCATATACATCTAGGTTTTCATCGACTTTTACATCTATTTTTGCATCCCTTTTTATATCCACTTTTGCGTCAAAATTTCCATCAAGTTTTGTGTTTCATAATACATCTACTTTTGCATCGAATTTTGTTGCATCAATTTTTGCATCCTATTTTACATCCATTGTTGCACCCATGTTTACGCCCACTTTTATTTCTATTTTCACCCCCATTTTTTTGTTCATTTTTGCATGCCTTTTCCAACACACATCATATTTTTTGCATTGATGACATTTCTTATGACATTGAAAATTATGAACAACTAATCACAATGTCAATAATTATGATGATGATGATGATGACATGAATTGCAATTGTTATGATAATGACAATGATGATAAAGACGATGGGGTTACAATGACAATGATGATGACGATGCTAATGACCTCGGCCATTCTTCCCAATTTTTAAATGTTGTCATGGTCATAATCATAATAATTATCTTTGGTGTCATCTTCTAAGTCATCATCATCTAATCAACATTATCATTATTTTCATCTTGGTCATCATCAACAACAATAATGACATGAATGATGATTATGATGTTCATGATGAAGATGACAACAATTGCGATAAAAATTATATTAGTTATGACGATAGGGATGATGACAATTATAATGACGATGATAATGGTAGTGATGATGATGATCATCAATCATCTCTAAAAAATAAAGTTGTTTTTTCTCTTGCATATATTATGTGTCCTAACAACCCTTTTCGAGCACTCGTAACATTTTTTGGGTTTATGATATTTCTTACGATACCTATAATTATGAACAATTGATGACAATGTCCATAATCATGATGATTATGATGAAGACATGAATGGTGATTATGACGATAATGAAATGATGACAAAAATGATGACGATGATGGTGGTGATGATGGGGATAATGAAGATGATGACCCTCCCTCTAAACTAGGGAGGTACTCATAATGACACCAAAAAGTACTCTCAAGTTGAAATATTCAAGTAAGAAGGGATCTGGATTGATAAGCATCAATGATGATTTACATCATCATAGCCAACATTGTCAAAATAGCAAGGCCTTGACTAATAAGTTTATCTCTCCATTAGATCAAAGCACAATGTTAAGAGGCATAAATTTGGACATCGCTGCCTCTCTAGGCACTTACCCCACCAAGACGTTCACCAGGTATGTCCTCACATGATCATTTCCTAATCCACTATCATAATATTTGAGACTAGGAGATGTCAATCCTCATGAATATTCTTATCTTGGATTAATGTACTTGACTTATGGCAGTTAGTCCTAGTCAAAGTACAAATTATCAAGGAATATTGGTCCCATATGTTTATCCAATGCACCATTCTCCCTACTACTGTCTTTACTAGGCTTACAACTGTTAGTCCTGGCCATAGTACACAACACATGGATAATATGGTGTCTACCCTCACCCCCTCTCAACCAGAGAGGAGACATCCACAAGCATAATATTTTCTCAAGAATACCCATCATTTTCATAGAGAATAACATCATTAATTTTTTTTCATCTCATGATGCCTTTATGATTAAGCATTCATAGATTTGTGGAAAAATATTTCCCCTTTTGTCATTTGTGATGAAATAAAATAAAAAAGTGAAAGCCAAAATCATTAAAGATACACTATAATGATTTATCTAAGTCTAAACTCTATGGTTGAAGTGAAAATTCATGTAAATGTTATATATATGAGTTGTGCCAAACTTATGAAAACCTTATTCCCTAATTCCTATATATAAGAAAAAGAAAAAGAAAGAAACATAAGGCCCAACGAATGGTAGCTCATGTATTCACTCCCTCTTTGGAAAATATATGAATATATACACTCCTAGTCACACTTGATCACATGTTTGTGATGGTTAAATCATGAAATCCTCTTTTCCCCATGCATTTTCACTTCATCATTTAAGCACCTAATTGAGGATCTAGGGAATGTTTGTTGCCTAAGGGTTTCATGTCTACTCTTGGTTTACTTAGGTCACACTATTGTCAATTTATGTGATGGAGTGAAATACATAAGTTTGTGGAGTTATTAGAACAATGTATTAAGTTAGTCACCACACACACATGTATTATGTCTCATTGATCCACATGTATGGGTTGGATACTTATTGCTTGACAACTTTAATGGAGACTACTTTATGGCTTTAATGGTATAGCTTACAAAATATCTTGTTAAACATTGTGATTCATCCTTTCTTTTCCTCGAGACACTTGATAATATTGAAGTCACTGCCAATAATCCATGGAGATGGGGAGTATAAATCACTTGTGCTAGAAATAGAATTGACAAATAGAGGTTTTCTATTTGCGATATTGGAGTCATAGACATTGGATACATGGTAGTAGTCCTCGATGTCAATTAACTAAAATTGTATTGTCATAATGCGAAAAGAGGTAAACATATTGGTAACCTTGATGTCCTGATCATTTCAAATAATAACCATTCCACCCAAGTATCTCTAAGAATCAATCACTACTACTTGGAAATTCCTCCCCCCATTTGCTAATTATATGAGGTAGAACCTCACTTAATATTTTTGTTTCTTATATCAAAATTATTGATGGGTGCTCTGTGTACCATTTTTCTTTTAGGAGTCTTTGTTTTCCTTTACTATTGAGTCCCCTCATATTCCGTGAGACTATTTTCATCGAGAATTTACACAGAAAGGAAGTATAATGTGACTAAAAAAAATGTCTCAAGATTTATGTGCTTGGAAAATTCCACTTCATGACTCCTATACTTCCTTAACCTGGGACCGAATGGTGAACTTGATGGCCTTAAGGGAAATTGACCAATGAAAATCTAAAAAAGAGGTGACTTTTGACTTTATCACAAACAATTTAAAATACTAAAATAAAATATCCATAACAATTTCATCAACCAATGAATCATTAAAAAAAAAACCAAATCAATTTCATCAAGCAATGAATCATTGCATTATAAAATACAATCTATAAACCTTTTGGGAACGTTTTGCTAAACCATGGTAAAAAACCAACATATTTAATATTAATATTTAACAATAATATGGACAATCACACGTTTTTATAAATTAAATAACATATTATCAAGCCTAAAAAATGTCACTAACAGAAAACTATAAAGCATGCAACTAATGGAAGTGACCAATCAAGGCCACCATAAGACAATTAATCTATTAGGACCAAGATTGATGGGGACAAAGATCTCTAAAGGACAAAGGAAAACCTATTTTAACTTTATTGTTTTATTAGGTTCAAGATGAACGTTTCAATAAATAATGAAGAACATAATTAGTTTTATTGCACTAAGAAAACCCGAGCACATTCTATAACTTAGCAAGGAAGAGATGTATAATACCCATCTCAAGGACACAACACATGGCATTCAGTTACTTTTTTTATATATAATTTAAACTCCTATCATAAAATCACAAATTTGGCATGAATGGAATGTTTAAAATCCATTTTTATAAAAGCATAGTATAATTTTTCTTATAGAAAAAAATACCAAAAACTAAATATATTTTTTTAGAAAATAGAAAAGTACTAAAACTAAACATATATTAAAAAAAACTAAAACATAAGCAAACTAAAATTTGAATTTGACACTCTTGTTCACTTTCAGAAACTCATATGTTGGAATGTGATCTCTTTATCCTCATCTTTAGCTTTTTCCTAAAAAATAAAAGCATACAAAAGTGGGAAAGAGCCAAAAAGCATGGGGAAGCTTTTTTGTAAGCACAAAAGCATCTAAAAAGTGGAAAAGGCCATTTTTATATGAGGAAACATTTTTCGCCCAAAAGATTTTGCCCAAATTGAACTAATGAGGAATTTGGGAAATATTCATAGCCTTCACTTTCCTATATATTGGAGGCTTGGCCATTGAGAAAATGATGGGAATTCTTGTATTGTCACGCTACTAAGATCTACCTTGAGATGGAGAGTTTTGGAGCTAGGAATTTGGGGAGGTGCTGTTGCAACTACATATCATTGTTGTAACTTTCCTCCAACTCCTTTATTAATATAGATTAGTTGTTCTTCCTTCCATATGTTTCCGTTCATTCTTTACTTATTCTATTTAACTAATGAATGTATGAGATTTTGGTTTATACTTATTTATTCAATAATATTTATATGCTTCTGATATTTTCAATTATCAAGATATTACTCTATGAAGGTTGCTTTATTCTCTCTCTTATGTGTAGGACCAAGCTTTGGAGCTAGCTAGGAGTGGTTCCTATCTATACTAAAAACTCCAAGAAGAGCTGCATGCGAGGACTCATAATAATTCCTTCTCTTTTTCTTAATCTATACTCTACATCTTGATTTACTAAGAATCTCAAGCCTTAGACCAACCTTTCTCTTAATTGGTCTATACGAGGTTTTTGGGATAAAGTGAGATGGCTTTATGTTCATCTAACCATGCATTAAATCCTATAGTAAAATGATGATTAGAAACATTAATATATTTCACTATGTAAATGAAATTAGTAAAATGAACCCATAGAGGGGGTCATAAATGGAAATAAAACTAAAACTATAAACAAGAAGCCAAAAGTGGATGTAACAATGGATGCAAAATTGGGAGTAGAATTGGATGTTAAACTAGCCATAAAAACAAGATGCAAGCAACGACACAAAAAGGGTTTTAAAGTAAAATTAAAAAAGGGTGCAACACTAGACACAAAGAAGGGAACAAAATAGGGTATATGAATGATACCCAATTGGGCGCAAACGAGGATGCAAAGAATGGTGTAAAATTGTGATGCAAAACTGGGTGTAAAAGGATGTAAGAAAAGACACAAAATAAGATGCAAAATGGGACTAAAAAAGGGTGAAACCAAGGATGTCAGAAATGATGCATAACTAGATGAAAATTCAAACTAAAATCTAGTTACAAAATGAGATGCAAACGTGGACATAAAATGTGGCAAAAAAAAGGATGCAAATTTTGGATGCCAAAAAGGATGCAAAATTAGATACCAAAAAGGATGCAAATTTGAACATAAAAAATGGTGCAAAATTGGACACAAAAGAAGAAAAAATGGTGCAAAAATGGGCATAAAAATGGCTCAAATTTGGATGCAAATTGAAATGCAACATTGGATGTAAAATAAGGTGCAACAAATCATTCAAAACTTGGTACAAAAACAATAGACGCAAAATGGGATGCAAAGGTGGATGCAACACATGGTTCAACATAGGATGCAAATTTATATGCCCAAAAGGATGCAAGAAATGGTGTTAAAAATGATGCTAAATTGGTGTAAAATAGGATGCAAAAAAGGGAGATAAATAAAATGCAAAAATGGATGCAAAATTTGGCACTAAATCAAATTCAACATATGGTGCAAAATTGGAAGAAAAAAATGGTGTAAAAAAAGGCAGAAAACTGACGCAAAAATAGATGTAAAAGTAAGTACAAAATTAGAAGCAAAAAATGGCATAAGACCAGATGCAAAAATTGGCACAAACTGAATGTAATAAAAGGCACTAAATCAGATGCCAAAGATGGTGTAAAACTCGATGCAATTTATGACACAAAACTAGAAGCAAAGAATGCCACAAAAGAGGAAGCAAAAAATGATGCAAAAATAGATGCAAAAAATGGCACAAAACTAGAAGCAAAACATGTTGTAAAACCAAATGAAAATCTTGGTGCAAAAAATGATGGAAATTTTGGCATAAAAAAAGATGCAAAACTTGATGTAAAAAAAGACACAAAATTTGGTGCAAAAAAGGACGCTTTAAAAATTGTACAATAGAGCCAGATTTAGCGCCAGGCTGCTCATCCAAATTGAGAAAAATATGCACTAAAATCTGATGCTAAATCTAGCGCAAATTGCCTGTTTTGTTGTAGTGGTCATGGCTAGGCCCCCCACTCCGCGGGAATGAAAAATTTCACATTGCGGTGCACAAGGCCTCTACCGCGTATGGTGGCCCATCAATTATGTGGAAGTAAAATATTGTCAATTATGTGAATGTAAAATCTTGTCAATGCCAAAATGAAACGAGTGGTAGGAGCCCTTTTTCTTTCATTTCAAGTTATTTTTATGTTTTACTTATTCACAAATATATTAACTAATTTGTCAATTGACTATATGGAACTCCCAAATACTCAAAACAAAAATGAAAATGATTGATATTTTTGTGCAATCCCACTTCAAACCAGAAAAATTATTGGACTTGGGCGCTAGAAGGGGATCACATTTGACGGAAAATTTGCTCATCAAATTCAAAAAATTTCTATGCGGAAATTCCAATCCTGGCAATATTCTGCATTAAAATGATTGAAACACGGCTTTACAACAAGTTACATTCTTAATCTGAGCCAATGCTTTCTAGACTACATGGGCTTCAACAGACAGATCTTTATCTCACACTTACTTTAGCCCAACAATGCAGGACCCACTCCACACATAGGATCGCAAGGATTTAGACTAGAAATATATGACCCTTTTAGATACAGATATGATCTCAGTTTCTATCGCTCACTGTTTGAAGAGTTGGCTTTTCTGTTCAGATCAATCCTTCTTAAATGCAATATTATATATGCCTTTGGCTAACCTATAAAGGCTCTGCTAGAGCGGCTCTTGCCTTTCTCTGAACTGCCTAACCTGCAAAGGATCAGATCGAACTTGCAAAGGATCGCAGGTGGCTTAGATGGCTCTCTGGCTGGTGGTGGCTGGAACAGCTAGGCAGGGACTAGCTGCCATGCAGCCGATCTTGTTTTAATGTAATTTATTCCAATATGTATATTCATATAAAGTATAATACTTATCAGATGGGAAAAATATTTTAATGAAGAAATGAAATTTAAGTATTTTGACTATATTTACATTAAAAAAAATTATTATTGATTTAATTAATATTTATTAAATGTATTTATAAAAAGCAATGTTTATGTAGATATCTGCATAATTTAAAAATAGATTTGATTGTAGTCGGTGAATTGGGTGTCTCTCAATAGGGATAATAGGGAAGTGGCGTTGTGGCCAATCCTAAAACAATAAAAAACAATAAAGTAGAAAGCTCGGTTCTCTAGCAAGGTTTTTTGTTGGTTATAGAAAAAGGCATACAATCAATTATTATTTGTGGAGACTCTCTAGTAGGAATTCGATGCCTATATAAGGCATCTTCTTTAGGAGACTTTAGATTATATTGTCTTTTAAGTCGAATTCAATTCTTGTCCAAATAGATTTCACGAATCATCTTTTTTCATATTAAGTGGGATCATAATGAAGAGGCAAATTATTAGGAAAAACATGGCACAACACGAATAAGGGACCTTGTTTCTTAACAAAGAAGCCAAGCTATGTTGGAACCCATGAGAGAATGTCTCACTATCATTATTTCACAAGCATGCACTAGCTTTGTTGTTCCCTTGAGATGTTTCCAGTTGTCTGGGAATTATGTCAAGGCATCACATATCAACTTTTCAGCTCAAGTTGGTATGTGGGTATAAGGGGGCTCCCACATCAATTTCAAGAAATTTGATTGCTCATTATAACCAAGTAGCAACCTATTCTTTAAAATCAATGGGCATTTTTAAATGATAAGGAATAGGAGAAACAAGGACGAGGATAGAGAATGCAAGGGACTAAGATTAAATGCTATAAACTCTTCAAACCAAAAGCCTAATCCATTGGGCATTGTATCCTCAAAGAACAAAGCACAAAACTTAAGAGATTGAATGCAGAAGAATTGAGAAAAGAGTTCATCTTGGGCTAATAGAGAGTAAGGTAGTCCCTATTAGCTTGATATGAAGAAAATAAATTTGTTGGTCACTAAGAATGAATCCAACAAAGTATAATTGAAGATAACCTTTAAATAGATATTCTAAAAGTACATGAAAAGGGTTTAAAACAACTCATAATCCTTTCCCTATACTATGTTCAGTACATAAACACTTTATTCGAGATTAAAATCAACACATGAAAGTTGTAATATAGACTATCTTCTACTAATCTCAGAATATATAAGGCTCTAGCCTACAAAGATTGCATTCATAATAAGAAAAAGAAGAGGTGGTAAATAATATGCTTAAACATAAAAAAATAGAATGAACAAGGCCCAACAAATGGGTAGTGAAACCATGGAAAGTTTATTGATCTCTAAATTTACAAACAACATCTCAGGATTCATTACAACATAGCTTCTAGCTACCACGAAAAAAAAATTCCTCCCTTTAATGAAGTTTTCTTCTCTACCTTTATACCAATCGAATTCCTTGGAATATGGAATTGATTTCTATAAAATAAGATATTTACTTAAAATAGAGATGAAAATAATAATTTTCAAATGTCTCAACGGATGGGTATTATAACATAAAAATAGTGCAATTTTGTTTCTTATATTTATATTCTACTAACCCTCGATGCAACATGTTCATAGCTCTTTCAATCCATTTAGAATTCTTGGATTTATATAATAGAATCATATTTTATTAGTTTTCGACAGGGTTTTCATTTGGAAAAAGTTTTCATTTATGGTTATTAGCAAGCTCCCTTGTGCCAACACAATCTTTTCTCATGATTTGGCAAAACAACCTTTTACATATAGCATTTGTTATTCTTATTAGAACACACTAACCCACTCGTCACTTAATTCACTAGTAGATTGGAAGAAAAGAGTAAATATTATGTGTTATATGGCGAAGGAAAAAAACAAAAATAAAAATTTAGGTGTGTTGAGGTACATTATATAAGTATAACCTTTCAAGCAATCTATAATAGTCTTTGAATCCCCTATCACTTTTAAGTTTAGATTGTTAAAGTGACACAATTAAAATGAATAACATAAACAATTGATTTATATTATTGTAGCACTTGTTAGGTTCTTGTATTTTGTTCTTAGACTAAATTAATCATTCATGTTAATCATTTGTAGTTGTATTACTTATTATCTAGTCACATATTTTAACTCGAGACTAAATTAGTTGTTTATGTTAGTCATTTTTAGTTGGATCACTTAAGATTGCTCATTTTTTCTAGTATTCACTTGGAAAAGTTGCAGTGACTAATTTTCTTAGTCACCTAGTTACTAATTTCTCATTTTCTACTAGTGTATGGAGACTCGGTGACAGAGCATCTAAATGCATTTAATACTATGGTAAGCTAGTTATTATTTGTTGATATTAAAATTTCAGATGAAGATAAGTGCATTAGTTTGTTGTGTTCTCTACATAGTTGCCTTCCAGTTGGATGAAATATTCGCATCCTTGCTGTCAGAGGAGATGAGACAGAAAAATATGGAGGGCCAAAATGGTGATGCCTTGTCTCTACGAGGACGGTCCCAAAACATAAACAAAAATAAGTCCTCGAGTGGGAGATCTAAATCTAGAGGGGGATCTAAATATCTAGGAAAACTTGTAAAGGTGTACTGGAAATGCGAAAAGGAAGGGCACTTCGAAAGGGACTATAAATATAAAGCTCCTAAGAAAGGAAAGGGATCTGATGATTCTCCTTCTGTAGAGGCGAAAACCACCTTAGATAAAGGTGGGGATGTGTACTTGGCTTCTTCTTCAAGTACACATGTAGATCATGAGGCATGGTTGATTGACTCAGGTGCATCCTTTCACTTCACTCCCCATAGGGAGTGGTTCTACGAGTATGAGAAATATGATGGTGGTGATGTTTTCTTAGGGGATGAAAGGAAGGCTACAATCATTGGTCGCAGAAAATTCAAGTTTAAGTTGCAAGGTGCAAGGATTAGAACACTTTCGGGTGTTCAGCATATTCTTACATTGGCTAGAAATCTGATTTTTGTAAGCAAGCTGGATGATGTAGGTGTAAAAACAGTGTTCGAAAAAGATACCTACAAGATGGTTCGAGGAGCACTAGTATTGATGCAGGGAGTTCGGATTGGAACTCTGTACAAGCTTCAAGGTAGAACTGTTATTGATGGGTGTAACAGATATGTGGTTCCTAAAAATGGAGCAGGAAATCTAGTGGTCTCTGGAGAAAAGACCATGCTATGGCATCAAAAAGGCTTGGACATATTAGAGAGAAGGGCCTTTGAATACTTCATGGTAATGGTATGATAGAAAGTATGTCTAATTCCTCTCTAGATTTCGATTTCTATGAAATTTGTGTATATGGGAAGCAGAAACGGGTAAGTTTCCCCTGGTGCTAAGAGGGAAAAAAGGATATTAGAGCTTGTGCATAGTGATGTGTTTGGACCTGTGTCGGTTCCATCACTATGTAAGTCTATGTGCTACCTATCATTTATAGATGACTTCTCAAGGAATACATGGATATATTTCCTCGAGAAGAAATCTGAAGTCTTTGACAGGTTAAAATAATTTAAGACTCTAGTGGAAAACCAGATAGAGAATAAGATAAAGGTGTTGAGGACAGATAACGGTGGAGATTTTACAAGAAGGAATTTGAAGAGTTCTATAAGAAGTGTGGTATAGCACGGTGGAAGACTACTCCATACACACCTCAGAAAAATGGAGTTGCAGAAAGAATGAACAAGACATTGATGGAAAAGGCAAGAAGCATTCTCAGTGGTACGGGGTTAGGACAAGAATTATAGGTAGAGACAGTGGAGATTTCATGTTACCTGGTTAACAAATCACCTTCATCAGTGTTGGAGGATAAGACTCCACAAGAGGTATGGACTAGCAATAAACCTTCTCTTTCACATCTGAGGGTATCTAGATGTGATGCATATGTACATGTTCCAAAGGAGAAAAGAACAAAGTTGGATGGTAAATCTAAAAAGTGCATCTTTATTGGGTATAAGGATGGTTTAAAAGGTTATAAGCTTTGGAACTCATAAATGAGAAAGGTTTTGTACAGCCGAGATGTGGTGTTTAGAGAGATGAAAGATGTTATTAAACATGAATTCCTACCAAAGAAACCTTAGAAGATAGAGTTTGAACTAAAGGAGGAAGAATCAGACTCTACAACAGAAGAGGAATCAGACGATGAAGAGCCACAAACTTCGGTTGTGAGAAGATCAGTTTGAGAAAGAAGGCATCCAGAAAGGTATAGTCCATGTGCTTTCTATTCAAATTTTGCTTTATCTATTACTAATGATAATCCCAGAACTATGAGGGAAGAAATAGATTCAGAGGATGGAAAACTCTGGAAACAGGCCATGGTTGATGAAATGGCATCTTTGCATAAAAATGAGGCTTGGGATTTCGTGGAGTTGTCGACTGGAAGGCAACCCATTGGCAACAAATGGGTGTTTAAGAAGAAGATGAATGTAGAAGTAAAGGTGGAGAAATACAAAGCTCGGTTGGTAGCAAAAGGTTAATCCCAAGTGCTGGGAATTGATTTTGGTGATATTTTTTCTCTTGTTGCCAAGGTAGCTTCTATTAGATTACTTTTATTTGTTGTTTCTTATTTTGATTTTGAGGTAGAAAAGATGGATATGAAGACAACATTTCTTCATGGGGATTTGGAAGAAGAGATCTACATGAAGCAACCTGAAGGCTTTGCAGTAAAGGGTAAGAAAGAATTGGTCTGAAAGCTAAAAAAAGTCTTTGTATGGGTTAAAATAGTCACCAAGGATGTGGTATCAGAAATTTGATACATTTATACAAGGACTTGGCCACACTAGCAGTAAAGCAGATCACGGTGTGTATTTTAAATTAATTGGTGATCATGTTATTTATTTGGTCTTATATATGGATGATATGTTGCTGGTTAGAAATGATAAAAAAAATTATCTAGGATTTGAAGACCCAATTGTCCTCCAAATTCGACATGAAAGATCTTGGTGTTGCAAACTATATTTTGGAACTAGAAAGCTTTGGTTAAACCAGAGGAAGTATGTCAAGACAATACGACAAAGGTTTAATATGCGGGATAGTAAACCGGTAAAGGTTCCTATTCATGTAGGTGTAAAGTTATCTATTGAAAAGTGTCCCAAGACACAAGAAGAGGAAGAGGTCATGTCTTGTGTTCCATATGCAAGTGCAGTCAGTAGCTTGACATTTGCAATGGTCGCATGCAGTGGGAGTTTTGAGCAGGTTTATGTTAAAACCAGGGAAGGAGGATTGGACAACAATGAAGCGGGTTTTTAGGTATTTGTGTGGAACTAGTGATTATGGTTTGTGCTACCAAGGAAGACCGGGATTAGACATATTTTTGGAAATCTATGGCTTTGTTGATGCAGAATAGGTTGAAGATCTAGACAAGAGAATATCTACAAGTGGGTATGTGTCTAACCTATTTGGATTTGCAGTAAGTTGGATGAGTAAGAGACAGTTTGTAGTGGCACTTTCAACTATAGAGGCAGAATACATGGCAACCACTTATGCAAGCAAGGAAGAAGTTTTGTTGTAGAGATTGTGTTCAAGTGTGGGGTTAGTACAACAAGCTATAAGGATAGACTGCGACAGGGAAAATTCAATTCTCTTGGCAAAGAACCTTGCTTATCATCCAAAGACAAAGCACATTGATGTTCAGTATCACTTTGTGAGGGATATGGTTGAGGACAAAAAGGCGTTGCCAGTAAAGGTGGACACTTTGAAGAATATTGCATACGCATTGAAAAAGTCTATGAGCATTGAGAAGTTCTCTTGGTGTAGAGAAACAATGGGTGTTGCAAGGCTGGATCAATGACTAAGATGTCTTTTGGTCCCCTGTGGAAAGAAAACAACAAGTGGGAGAATGTTGGGTTGTGTTATATTCTTTCCACAACTACCCCACACGTTGCTCGGGGGTCACAGGGGGGCGGTAGCCCCCTTGCATGGGGTCTATGGCAACGCCCCAGGATTTTCTTTTTGGACCCTATATTAGGTGGGAAAACCTACCTATGGTTTTATGCATGGATTTCACACATGGTTTTGGGTATGATGGTTTTCTATGCATGGTAGTTTGTAGATCGAGTCAAGGGAACTACATTTATGTTCTAATCCAGGGTTAATGGATTGGGGTTTATGGATGCTTTGACATGTATATATATGTATTGTATCATTGAAAGGAATATAAAGAAAAATCAATCTGGTAGTCCCGGTTTTGGGATCCAGGGGAAAATCTTTGTGTATATATGTCTTATGTTTTATGCTCTCACCATTGTTTATTTTATGTTTTTAGAATTCGTACGAATGTAATTTTTGTACAGGGTTAAAACCTACACATCCTAGAGCATCCCTCCTTCGGCAGCACTTGGGGTTCCACCTCACGTAACCAACCTCAACGCACCTTAGAAGAGAGAAACCTCCAAACGAACCTGGATCCCATGTAAAAACATAGAAGCTCGTAAGAGAATCCATGATACAAAAGTCTAAGCACTCCGCAAAAATCCAACTATCCCATGGCCCTAACAAGCTCACTTGGCCTTCAACACTCTCATCCACCACCCTACACGCTAAGTTCATCACCCAATATTCAACATCCGTTACATTGTCGTCTTTGGATAATATAACAACCAGAGGCAGGTCTAGAGAGTCCATCCATCCACCGCCCCTTCGCATCATAGTAAATCCCATCATGCCATCACTTATTGCGTGCCTCATGGGGTGAACTCTGAGGTGGTCCCTCCAAGTGTTTGGTCACCCCCATCATGGGATTTATAATTAATTACAATTATAAATATATATAGTTATTAATTTTATGTTTTTTATTTTATTTTTATGGAGTCAAAATGTTAAAGATTACATCTCTACCATACTGGGATCAAATGTTTACATAGGAGTTAAGTTCACTTATGAACTTCAAATATAAAGAAAAATTACAATAAGAAATGGACTTGTTGAGGGGAAATATTGGGTAATATGTAATATGATAGTATTATATTTTAACAATATAACCTAGTAAAAAGTGGATGGATGTTGGTAGAAATATTAGATTCTTAAAAGCATGGATCATTTTTATTTTTTTATTATTTATTTTTTATAGGGTTACTTTAATTTTGTTATTTCATTATGCTACTTTAGACATTTCTAGCATACTATAGGCATTAAATCTTAGGTTGATGAAGGAATTACATATATCCCTCATAACTAAAAAGGTATTTTTATGTATAATTTTTTATTTTTAATGTAACACTATGTGACAACATAACCTCTAATACTAATTTGTAGAGCACCTCTTACCAGCAAAATAATTAATATTCATTATTATTAATAAATATAAGTAAATGCTTCTTCATTATTATTTTAAAAAATCACCAAAAAATGAATGATTTATATAAAGTAATTTAAAATTTAAATTGTAAATTTATATCCTTACCTCTAACCAAAAAAAAAACTAAAGCTCTCACCACTCAAATTACAAGATATAAATACAATTAAAAAAAAAACCATAAAACTTATTTTTTTAAATCTAATTTAAATTTAGCCTCATATATATTATCAAATAATATCTTATTTATGTTTTGATTTTCTATTATTTTCGAAATAACATATAGATTTATAAAATAAATTAATTAATTAGTTCACCTCATCAATCATAAGAGGTGATAGAATACAGTTTCACCTTCCATATATATATTGACAATCTTTTATTTTTCAACACCTAAAAAGTAAAAAAATATGTCTTCTATAGGGAAAAAAAAAGAAAAGATAAATTAATTAAATTTCTAATATAATATACTTAACGCAATTGTGTTAGAAGTGTGTCAGAAGTGGTTGATTTATACAAAAATGATAAATTAATTAAATTTCTTATATAATATACTTAACGCAATTGTGTTAGAAGTGTGTCAGAAGTGGGTGATTTATTGGTGTGTATAGATAAACATGTTACATTAAATTTATTGTATAAAAATTTAGCTATATTAATATTCTATTACACACCATTTTCCTCGAATTGGTTGATTTATTGGTGTATGTCACCAATCATTGACTGTACACCTTCGCAGAAGATGAAGATATTTAACCATTTGTTCTGATTCTGAAGGCATAACAGCAGATGACAAGTATACTTTTCAAATAACGTGAAGATTTTCCAACAATCGAGAGGGAATGTCATAAACCCTGAACAATGAGGTTGAGAAGCACAAATAAATTTAACCCCTTCTTTCCAAGTTTCATAATTATGCATATTAATTCTTAATACAGTAAGAGTAATTTATGAATTAATTAAAATGATGCTGTAAGGATTAAGAATGTGTTACATAAATTAATTAAAATGATGTTGTAAGGATTAAGAATGGGTTATATATATATATATATATATATATATATATATATATATATAAAAAGAAGTTTCAGATTGGATGTTTTTGTGAATTATGATATAATGGTTAAGATCTTTCACGAAATCACATGGAGAATTATTGGTCTATCGAACCTCAATCTAGGTTCATCATCGAAATTAGGATGAGGAGCAAGATCAACATTGCTAATATATAGAAAGAAAAAAGAAATTATTTTAACATCCACTAGGCTAAAGATGGCCTATGGGACAGATTGCTTCTTCATCTACTTGATGTATTCGACCCTTTTTCTATGAAGCTTCAAAATAAATGCTCCCAGCTTCTTGACAAAACCCTCACTAAATAGATTATCCCAAGAGCTAGCTGCTAGCATATCTGCATAACTTTCCCTGTTGTCACATTCTAAAATGAAATGTTTTTCTGTTTCCACTTTTCTAGAAGAACAAAAAATGCATACTCTTTCCTCCCACGCTTCCTTTGGCCTTTTCCAACCCCCTGTTTCACACCGGAGTTGATGAGAATTAGTCCTTAACTGAGCAATAAAGATTTTGTCTCTCCAAGAGATATTGGCCTCTATGTATGCTTTTGGTTCATGACTATGAGTGGGATTAAACACTTCAATATAGTAATTTTTCTTTCTTCCTAGCTCCTTACGCCAAGTACGTTTGTGGAACTTTTCCATAACAAAAGATTTTATCTCTTTGATGTTTATGAGACACGCATTCAAGCAAATACCCCATTTACTAAACTATTTGTTATTTTGCTCCATCCAAATTTGTTTGCTCTTGCACAATCTATCATTAAAGACAACCTTAGGCCATCTACCCTCTTCCATTTGCTCAATTTTTTTTACATACCTTATGACTCGCACCATAGAAATTGCTTCAATAGGAGCAGTCCCTGTTTCACTTAACAAGATATCATAAGGAACTGCACTTTTAATCTTAAATTTGTTTGGAATCAAACACTTCCAAATTTTCTCAATTTGTCTCCATTACATGTCGGATACACTGCTGGTTCAAAGTTCTTTTATTTCTACAACTATTCTAGCTTAGATTTTTGTTGAAGTCAATTCTGAAGTATTTGTAATCTACAACTTCTTCCAGAATATTGCCTTCAAAGTAGAACTTATGATGGTTATGTTTTATTTTCTTAGAGAAAACCAGTACTTTCGTTTTGCTGATATTGACTTGCATCCTCACACTACTACAAAAATGCTCAAGGGATAGTAAGCACTCTTGCAAACCAAAAGCCGATTTAGCAATCAAAATAAGGTCATATGCATACAAAAGAAGCCTTATAAAAAACTTGCCCAAGTAGATACCATCAACCCCTTGTGAATTTAACCACTCAAGCTTGTTGATATATAAAGCAAAAAGGGTACGAGACAGTGGACAACCTTGCTTGACCCCAATATCACTTTTTAAACTTTCAGAAATGCCTGCTGAAGTTCTAATTTTGACTTTCACCTCTTCATACAACCTATGCACAACTGCTCTCAAATGTTTAGGAACCCCAAGTTCCTCCATTCTGTACCAAATCTTATCCCTAGGAACCGAGTCAAACGCTTTTCTGAAATCAACAAAGCAACAAAATACTTCTTCCTTTTTCTCCCAAATTTTTTCAATGATGTGCCTTAAAGTTATACAATGATCAACTGTGGAATATTTCGGTCTAAAAACTGCATGCCCTTTAGCACGCTTATATCTTTCTTCTGCTCACTTGCTAATTTTGTTTTCTAACATGCTTCCAAATAGCTTTGCAAACAAAGGGTTTATCATGATGGTCCTATAATTGAAGGGATTATTGACATCACCTCTCTTGAGAAGAGGTATTGCCAAACTAGTTGTCCAATTTGTGGGGAGCCCTTGTTGTATGATGTTGCTGAAGATTTTTGTAATGTGAGGTGCAAGAGTCTCTGAGCCCCACTTTAGATATTCTGCTTGGAGTTCAGTTGTCTTTTACTTTTCCAACACCCAACTTCTTGATACCCATCTCTACCTCTTATACCATGAAGAGTTCAGTATCAGTGTTGACCAAGGGGGGAGAATTAACCTTGGGAAATTGCTCATAGAATTGTCTTGCATTGTCAAACCATTTAGAAGTTGTAATATTATTTCTAATTTGTATCTTTTTTGGTTGGAGCTCCTTGCAAAATAATTTGGAATTATTTTTCCCAAGGAAGATTAGTTCTTCCCTCCTTGAAACCATGAAATATCCAAACTCTGTAATTATCCAAGGAACAATTAATAAGAATAGAACATTAAAGGATAAAAAATAATATATTCAATAGTTATTTTTGACTTTTTATTTTAAATTAATTTATTTCATTTTATTTAATTATTCAAATTATTTTATAATTTATCAAATATTTTATAATTTGTCACCATTCATATTGTTTTATAATTCATCATAATTCATAATATTATATGCCTTATATTTTATTGTTTTTATCTTTATATTCTAATACAAATTAATATTAATTTTATTTGATTGAAAAATTATACAATCTAAAGATAAAAAAAAAATTAATACATAATAATTATTAATAAAGTAATAAATGCAATACTACTGTATAATAATAATATCACTATTTACTTATATGTGATATATTTGAAATGAGACTTCATTTTTTTTAATTATTATTAAATAAAGTAAAAACAATTCAATTAAAAGCCAAAGAACATGACACCACCAACTAAGACATGGGAAGGAAAACAAGGGTTAAGAATAAAGAGAAGGGACCCACAAATTGCTTAACTTTCATCCAGCATCCCTATTAAGAGTCTTATTCCTCTTTTCAATTTCAATGGCTTTTCTTAATTTCCAGAGATGGAAATGGATGGTCAACCTTGGCGAGGTCCTTAGAATCCTTTAAGAAAATATGGTATGGTGTTTGGTTAATTCATCATGTTATGCTAGAGCAGAGGAGCAATCCTACAGTGACTAAGGTCTGTTGTGTACTCTTGAATCCTTTGTGAAATGGAACGGGTTGTCTCTATAGTGTAGGGGGTTCCACAATAACAAGGAATTAATAAACACCCTTCATACATTTGGGGTCAATGTGGCCTTTGACCTACTAAAATATATTGGAATCTTTCAATTTAAATAATCCTATCAAAAAAATTAATTAACAAAAAAATTAAAATGCCCAATTCCAATAAAAGCCTATCAACATAATTAAATTAATTATTAAACATTAAAAAAAAATATTAAAACAAAATATATGTTTATAATATAGTTAATTAGTATTTTTAATATAGTTTAATATTCTAGTAGTAATTATGTATTTTAATATAAGAGATAATTTAATATAGCCTCGATGTATTTTCCATAGTTTATATGTAGTTTATATATTTTGATTTATGTTGTAATTTAATTGATTATAATTTAAATATGGGTAAATATGTTAAAAATTATAGTTGTTCGGTTATTTTTGGTGGAACATATCTTTGTTTATAGTGAAACATTCCTATACGACTAACAATCATTTAAAATAATTTTCCAGGTTGAAATTTCCTAGAAGAGCTAATCATTATATAAAAAGTTATTACGAGTTTTCTATATTTTAATTAATTCAATTAATATTATAATATTGTACAAATTAAATAATAATAAAGTTATAGGGTTAAGAATTGGGTTTTAAACATCTTAAATATTATAAAATAGTTAGGAGCTTATTATTTATTTTTGATTAATAATAAATAAATGAATTTATAGTAATGGGCCAAAAATTAAATAATGATAACAGATATAGGCCTTAAGAAAAGGTTACAAAATATTATTTTATTATAAAAGTAAGTTGTTGGAGATTAATTATTTTAAATTATGTTAAACAAATTAAATTATAGTAGAATTTTAAGTAGAAATAAAGTTATATGGGGTCAGAAATGGTAAAAAACCGGTAGGTAAATAATATTACAAATAAATAATACAAAAAATGAGAAAAAAAAAGGAAGAGACAATAGTGGAATCACCAAGAGAGAGCCCGAATTTAGCTTTTACTCAATTTCCAACTGTCATCCCTATTCCCTATTAAGATTTAGTAAAGTTTGATTATAATGAAATATAATTCTTATATTTTTTTTACAGACAAAATTTGGAAATACCTATTTCTTAACATATAGATAAATTTAAATATTTAAATAATTGTAAAACAATCTATATTATGCTTACTAATCTATCATTAATAATAATCTACCAAATTTAAGTAATAAAGTGTAGTTTTTATTTTAATTTTGGCATACATATCTTTTAATATATAAATATTTAAAGATTTAATATATACATAAATTTAAAAATTTGAAATAATTTGTAAAACAAAATATATATAGATTGGCATTTTAAATTTTTTATTTAAAAAAATCTTAAACCTTTTTTTTTAAGTTACAACTATTATCTGTGACACAGTGGCAGGCAAAAAGAAGATATAATGTAGGGTAGATTCAAAATAGAATATATAAATGAAATAATATTTTAAAGTCTACAAAACTAAAAATAATCTATAAAACTATATCTATATTGGAAAACTCTTTTCCAACCATAATTATAATTTCTCCATATTTTTTTTTTACTAAATCCCCACAAGTTTATGTTAAAGTAAATCGCTTTGCTAAGGTCTATCAATATAAACCGGAAGTAGAAGTTGTGGTATCTGCTACAGATTTATGTGGTTAAATTTGGAAAATTAATGACAATACATATGGCAAGTCGAGTAAATTCTGTGATGCCAATGTTATCTTTGTACTTTTCAGCATGATGTGGATTCCTAATTACTTTTCTATCGACACTCATATATTTATGGATTCATCTGTCTAACGCACGGACTTGTGACCACATAACATTTAATCTGACCGTGATATTGTGACCACATAACATTTAATGTGACTGTGACACCATGCACGTTGTAAATGCATATTTCACAGGAAACCTCGAAATAACTCACGTTAAATTCATTGAATCATTTCAAATGAAATTGGCACATTATAAAAGTTTATTTTAATTATCTGAACATTTTTTTTTAATATTTTTGTGAATTTAGTTTATAAATTTAAATTATGTAATTTGAATTATTTTATAAATTTTTGGATGGTATAAATTTATTTATACATTTTAAATAACAAAAAATCATAATCTCAATAAAAATTGTAATGTGGGAAAATTTTAAGAGTTAAAATATTCACATATTTTAACAGTAAATTACATGTCTTTTTGTTTAATATTAACTTACATTTCATAAATATAAATTTTCAAACTAAAATAACCGCTACAATACTATATAAAAAAAAATATTAAATCTTTAAAAATACCCTGTATCTCCTATCTAAATTACTCTCATTATATAAAATTACAAATTTCTAAAATATCCAAAAATACAATTTCATTATAATTACGCCTTAAGGCGTTTCCCTCTGAAATCATTATATAAAATTACAAATTTCTAAAATATCCAAAAACATAATTTCATTATAATTACGCCGTAAGGCATTTCCCTCTGAAATCAACTTTCCTTTGAGGTTACGTGTCCATTTGTGAGCGCTTGATTTTGTTGTTAGACGATTAAAATTGTTTGAGCATTCGCCACAACATCAACTGCTTCCTTCCCAGCACTTGCTCGAATGCATCGGTCCCAATCTTGCTCTCAAGTCCTCGTTTGTGTTTCACAGCAAACGCATAGGTTTCAGATTCAATTCTCTGCGATGTCAATCCTTGCAATCCACGGCTGTTTCGAAATCCAATTGCATTCTCACAATGTTGCAGGTTGCTGTTTCCTTTGATGAGACTACTACGTTGGAGGATGTAGACAAGTTGCTGAAAGTTTTCGGTGGCAATAAATCTGTAAGTATAATTTGCATCGGCCATCATGCCCTGACATTAGGATTCAGCTTGCTGAACAGTTCTGTGCATTACCTAGGTAAACTTCACAGCAGACTCCCTTGCCCGGAAGTCCAAGTTGCAATTCCGAAAGCTTTTATCCAGGAGAGTGCTTATTTGACACATCCAATTTTCAACATATAAGAATTAGTACTGAATTTGACTAGATTGCTATATTTATTCAGTGTTGTTTGGTCTTTCTATATAGGTAGACTATGCGCATTTTAAACTTGTTGAGATATGTGGATGTTTCTAGGTACCACACAGAGCATGAGTTACTGCGCTACCTCCATAGGTTACAAGCAAAAGATCTTTCTTTGTGCCACAGTATGATTCCCTTAGGATCCTGCACTATGAAATTGAATGCAACTGTGGAGATGATGCCTGTTACTTGGCCAAGTTTTTCTAACATCCACCCTTTTGCACTTCAAGATCAAGCTGTTGGTTATCAGGTAAGGCAGTCATTTTCTTCAGTGAGATATAGATGACAGTTTTAGTAAAATAACAAATCCTTCTTGAAAAAGTCTCAAGCTTGCATATTCTGTTGCAGGAGATGTTCAAAGATTTGGGAGAGGTTCTTTGTGACATTACTGGGTTTGATTCGTTCTCTCTGCAACCAAATGCCGGTGCAGCAGGGGAGTATGCTAGACTGATGGTTATTTGTGCTTATCATCAAGTAGGTGCTCAAAAGTTTTGAACCTTATATAAATATTTACTAGGAATAGTGCCTAAGACACTGGATTTGGCGTTGAACTGAACCTTCACAGGCAAGAGGA
>APFE030129196.1:0-10134 GCA_000404065.3 Pinus taeda
ACGCGGTTTCGGTAAAGTGCAGTAGCGTATGCATGATAAAGTTTGATATCTCAGGTTGCTGCTGATTCTGGTGGTTGTTACAGAGTTCTGGTCTCTGGTTTGGGTTCTGTGTTCTAAATGACAGGGTTTCAGTGATCCAGTATTGGGTTGTTTTATGAATTATGATGCAAGTTTAAGTTGATGATTGTATTGCAGTAATGTTTGTTTTGTACTCTTGGATCCAGTCTGAAAATTGATGAAACGTGGTCCCTGAAGAGTGTAGGGTCAGCACCTACGTACTAGTAAATGGATCAGCTAGTACAAGAGCTGAGGGGGTTGTAGCTCCCTTCCAGAAGTAGTGGAAAACGAGAGAGGGTTGTAGCCCTCTGTAGGTTGTAGCCTGCATACTGGTAAAGGACTGCACCAGTATATTGTAAAGAAGTTTCTCATTAAAGGAAGAAAGAGACGAATTGCAGCAGGTGGTTTTCACCCACATTGGGTTTCCACCTTATATCATGGTGTTCATGTGTGTGGCTCTTGTGTGATGTCCTGTTCTGTTATACTGCACCTGTTTACTGTTAATATGCTTAATAATGTGCTGATGCATTTACTGAAGATTAAGCTAACTGAATTATAAGATCTCTTGGTATACGCTAGTTTCTTCAGACACAGTTGTGTGTATACGCTGGTTCACTTAATTAAAGTAGCGTATATGAATTTGAGTATGAAATTGAAAAGTTTTATCTGATCTGATAATACTGATTCACCCCCCCTCTCAGTATTATTTCCAACAATTGGTATCAGAGTAGGTCCTTCAGAGGAAGCTTGATCGCTTGAAGGAAAAGATCCGTCAGAATGGCCAATCCAGAAAGAGAGGCACACATCAGGCCACCAGTCTTTGACGGGAACAATTTTACTCATTGGAAGATAAGAACCACTGCATATCTACAATCACTTGGAGCAGAAGTTTGGGGAATCATAGAAGGAGGATACAAATTCCCATCAGCAACTCCTATAGATCCAACAGAGAAAAAGCAATATGAGCTCAATGCCAAAGCTGTTACTGTCCTATTGAGCAGTCTGACACAATCAGAATTTATGAAGATCATGCATTTCAAATCAGATAAGGAAATATGGGACAAAATCGTCACAAGCTACGAAGGAGATGATCAGGTAAAAAGAGCGAAGCTTCAAACTCTCAGAATCCAGTATGAAACTCTTAAGATGCATAATAATGAAAGCATAGCTAATTATTTCCTGCGTATGGATGAGATTGTGAATTGTATGAGGGATCTGGGTGAAGAATTTGAGGAAGTTGTCTTAGTTGAAAAGGTTTTGAGATCTCTGTCTGCTAAATTTGATTCTAAAGGTGTTTGCCATAGAAGAAAAGGAGAATCTGCAGAAAATCACCATGTCACAGCTTCACGGAATCTTAACTTCTTTTGAGATGCGAAAATAGGGACCATCAGAAGCCACATTCGAAGCATCAGGATACATGTCAGAGGAAGAAGATGAGGTAAATTTTGTCAAGAATCTTGAACGGGGAACTGGACGATTCAAAGGTAAGCTACCTTTCAAATGCTTTTCATGTGGTAGAGTTGGTCACTATGTTGCTAGATGCCCTCATAACAAAGGAAAGATGTTGGAAGAAGGTAATAGAAGCTATTATACCAATGTTAAAAGTGATGACTCATTCAATGGTAGCGAAGACATTAGAAGTCTCATGGCATATGATAAGAAGAATGCAGAAACTGAAGAAGTTACCAAATTAAACGAACAATTGGAGACAGTAACCAGGGTAAGGGAGAAATTGCTAGATATAGTAAAAGATCATAGCATAACAATTCAGAGTCTTGAAGCAAAGATCTTCTCTCTAAAAGAAGATCTTGAAAAATCAAAGGAGAATAACATAGAAGCTCTTGAACATGAAGTGATCAAATTGAAGCAACAAGTGGAAGAAGGAAGAAAAGCTGAAGAAGACCTAAGGGAACAATCTCTGAAAAAGGAAGAACAACATCAGGGTGAGGTAAATATCTTAAAAGGTAAATTAGAAGAAAATGATAAATTGTTGCGATTTCAAGATAGTACTAAGATTTTGGATGACATTCTTGGTAGTCAAAGATCCCCTAGTATCAAAACTGGTCTTGGCTTTTATGAATCTGTTGAAGGTGAATCTAGCTCACAAGGTAAGGCAAGAAACTCTAATGAGAAATCTGAAATGCACAATGAAGAGATGAGAAGAAAACCCCCATCAACAGCCAAGGAAAGAAATTCTTCAAAGGAAATCTTTTACTCCTCCACTGAATAATGTTGAATGCTATGTATGCCATAATCTTGGACATGTTGCAGCCAGATGTAGAAGTAGAATGGTTCAAGACCATCATAAAAGATCATCACATCCCAGGTATTTCAGAGGATATTTCTTTGCCTGCAATGCATATGGACACAAAGCAATTGATTGCAATAGAAGGAACATGAAATATGTAAGATGTTATTCATGCAACAAACTTGGACATAAAGCAAGGGAATGCAGGAGCAAATTCCAAATTCAAAACAAGAGGACCATACTTCATCACAGTTTCAGAAGATAGAATTAGAAACAGAAAGGTGTGACATAACAGACACAGGGGATACTGAAAGTGAAGAAATTCAGTATTCCATCTTGCATACGCTGATATAATGAAGATAAGTCGCGTATATATGCGAGTTACAGGCTGCAGAGTCACGTATATAGAATAGAAGAAAGGGCAGCAAAACAAACCCAGGAAATGGTTCTATCATGATATGAAATGGTTGGCACAGGCTCAGGGGGATCATACACTTCAAATAATGCATTGTTGGCATTATGATTAGAAGTTGTTGATAAAGTTTATGAAGCTAAATGATACATCTTGCTGATCAAAGGAATGGTATTGTAGGTCATATATGATGAATGATAGTTATGGTTTTGAATGAATTGTTTGTCTTAAAACTTGCATTTGCTCAGGGGGAGTATGGACAGCAGAAGGTATACCAAGGAAGAGAATATCTTGGTCCGCCCTTTGCCCTTGATGTCAAAGGGGGAGAGTGACTTGGTGTGGTGGTTGCCATCAAGTCCAAAGGGGGAGATTGTTGGCATTATGATACAGGTGTTGTCCTTGATGGCAACTCACCCAGAGGTATGATACTGGTGATGGCAACTTAATCATATGACAGATCAGAATGCAACAGGTATACATAGGTTGACTGTGATGAAAGTGCGTATATACGCGGGTTAGCAGAGCAAAAGGTGCGTATACGTATACACGCAGGTTCACAGAAGGAAAATCGCGTACATGATTTTGGTCCATGGTATTTTGGTATTGGTCCATGGTATTTGGTTCGAAATGATGACCCCAGGTATTGGGTCCATGGTATTGTTTCTACATGGTTTTGGACCATGGTATTGAGAGAAGCCTAACCTATATAAGGAGAAGATCATTAGGCAAAAGGGAGTGCAAGGAATGGATTTCTAACAAAGTGGGAAGATCTAGTATTGCTGGTTATTGGTTTGTGCTGCTTGGCTCGGGTTGGATATGACAGCGAAGGTATAAGTAATTATCTTTAGATCTGTACGCGGGTTGTCTCTGGTGAAAGCGCGTATACATGTGGTTTCGATATAGTCAAGTAGCGTATGCATTATGAGATATGGTGTTTCAGGTTGCTGTTGATTTTAGTTGTTGTTGCAGAGTTTTGGGCTCTAGTTTGCGCTCTGTGTTTTGATGATAGGGTTTCAGTGATTCAATATTGGGTGATTTATGATACAAGTATAAGTTGATGATTGTATTGCAGCAGTGATTGTTTTGTACTTATGGATCCAGTCTGAAAATTTATGAAACGTGGTCCCTGAAGAAAAGAAGGTTGCAGCCTTCTGTAGGTCAGCACCTAACTACTAGTATATCACTATAAAAGAGCTAAGGGGGTTGTAGCTCTTCAAAAGTAGCCTGGACGAGAGAGGTTTGTAAGCCCTCGCAGGTTGAAGCCTGCGTGCTAGTAAAGGACTACACCAGTAATTGTAAAAGAGTTCTTATTAAGGAAAAAGAGATGAATTGCAGCAGGGGGTTTTCACCCACATTGGGTTTCCACCTTATTCATGGTGTTCATGTGTGCTTCTTATGTGTGATGATCTGTATGTTTTACTAACACCTGTTTACTGTTAATGTGGTTAATAATGTTTTGATGCATTTACTGAAGATAAGCTAACTGAATCATAAGATTACTGCATGTACGCTGGTTGCATTTAACACAGTCGTGTATATACGCGGATATACTGAACTGAAGCCACATATATATATATCTGAGTATGAAAAATGAAAAGTAACTGATTTGGTAATACTGATTCACCCCCCCCCTCTCAATATTATTTCCAACAGGTTCTTCGTCTCCCATCTGTCCTTTTTCCACGTAACCCTACCTTCTTGCTCAATCATTGCCTTAGCCTTCTTCAAGCCAAGTCAGCCTTCTACACCTTCTCACCACTCCACCCACCAGTTTCTGGGTTACTCCAGGCCCCTATCCTACCTCCTTATCCATCCATGCACCTTCCCTCACTCACCCATTCTCTAAATCCACTTTTTAAACATCCTGTAGAAATTTCTGAACATCCTGTAGAAATCTCTGAACATCCTGTAAAACCCCTGCAGACTTCCTGTAGAAGCTCACAAATGAGGTTTCTTGATAGCCAAACTTTGTGAAACTCTCTGGAAGGGTGTTAGGGACTCCTTAGATCCTCTCTAAACCTTCCCAACCTTTTCCAAGCATTCCTCCTCCTTGATCCACCCCTACACAGTCAAGAACAGTGAAAGCATATGCATGATAAAACCTGAAAACTTAATCAAAATTACAAAAAGATGTTTTCTTAGGACAGAGGTAGTCTAAGCACATGTATTTTACCTTCATAGAAGTAATGTCATCTCTTTTAGTAGTTTTTATGTTCATCCTTGCATCAGTAGGACTAGCTGGTAGAATTAGGGTTTGCTAGGGTTTGCGCTTTTCTCCAGATTTTCAATCTCTTTTCTCAAATAGGTTAGCTTTCATTCATCAATTACAAAGCTTCTTCTAAGAGCTCATAGAAGTTGGCTTAAGCTCCTAGCGGACTTGTACCAGCTGACTAAGTGACAGCTGCGACAAGAGCTAGTACTTGTGCATACATCACCGCCGCTTCCAAGTTTGTTACGAACGACCGGGTTGATAAAAGTAAAGAAGGGAGTCCCAGGAGTTGCAACATTATTGCTGCAATACTGGAGCCCACCACAAACATTGCAAAATAAAATCGACTATATAAACACATCCAAAAATTGCATCCTCGGCGCTAGCAAATATGACTCTACCTCCTCTATTACGTAAACTCTGTTTCAACTTGCAAAAATACGTATGTGAGCCTATGCTAATGACGTGTTTTGCATGCAACAAGATATGGTTAGATTGCTGTGCTGTTTCCATAACGTTCATGCCGTGATACATGCAACTACATCGATGAATCTTATCGCCTAGCCGCGTATTTATTAAACTGCTGTCATCTGACCCTTAGAGTTATTAATTCTGGAGTTAATGGCATAGTTTTGGCGTTTTTACTTGGCTATTGACGAGCGCTGAGGAGTGTTAAATGGCGCTCCGAATCCCTGTAGCTGTGTTTGGCTGACTGGTGGCAAGAGTAGGTGCGTTGGTCATTAAATAACAGGCAGTGTTTCAACACAACTCATTGTTTGCGAACTAAGCAAATCATACCATTACCTAAGTTATCCTGAGATTGCAGTGGTCAACTTGCGTTGCATTCGGGATGTTTGCCTTCTTATATCTCCACGGATCTGCTTCAGTTTTCCCCTTGCTGGCTTGCAACTATGCAACGCTCAACACAGAACGTTTTGAGCTATTCGGCGATGATGAAGTTGGTTTAAACAGGTGCAGGAGACCGTCGGTCGGTTCATGACCGTTTCGTGGTTGTACCGTGCACTAGTTTCTTATTGGCCGCTGCAACGCATGCTGGTCCTGTTGACCAGTCGCCCGACTGTGTCATGAGGATGGCCAAGTTATGGGTATGATTTAAACGTAGGCGCATGTTTGCTTGTGCAACGCATAGTGCAATGGTTGACGGTCACCATGCCACGCTATTCATCTCGTACGCGTGTGCTGGCCTGTGTTTTGTTATGCATTGGGTTGGTGCTTGGGTGGACTGTCGTTGCACTCATAACATCCTTTGCCTTCCCTACCATGTTATGAGCTCCCTGTGCGGCGTATGATCGCTTCGTTCCATAGTACCATCATATAAACCATAGTGTGTGTGCTATAAACTGACTTGTCGCTTCATTCACTGTATATGCAATAATGTTTGACCATGCGCGAATATCCAATAACCCTTTGCCGCGTATAAATTTGACTTTGTGTTGCATGCGGTCGTATTCCATTATACATATAACTTTATTTCGTAGGACCTTATTCCATTATGCATATAGCGCATATTGCCTTGTTCCTTCATTACATATTGCATATATATATCCCAAGTTGATTACATATGTCCATATTGCGCATTATGCAATTATCTTTTCATATTGCATATTATTCAAATATATTTCCATATTGCGCATTAATTTCAAAGTTATATGCACACTTTTATATTATGATTATTTACACTTATAATTTTAAAGTGACCACCTTGGGTCATATTTAAAATTATCCCCATTTCTAATCGTTGAATCGTATGTGCAGGTTGAAAAATGTTGTCCTCGTTTGGTCCCATTATGCTTCTAAAGAAAAATACTTAGGGGTTAATGAACATGAAATGAGATAGGATGTTTATGGACATGGAATGAGATAGGATGTATTAGGGTTATAGGGTATGTATAAGGAATATAGGGTATAGTATTTACAAGAATAGGGATGATAATAGATATTTTCAAGTACTAATTTCAACTTAACAAAAACTAAAAATTCCTAAGAAAAATTTGAATTTTTCAAGCACAAAATGACTATACATATACTCCCCTGGATAATGTCTGTACAAGTGGGATGAAATCTGTTGATCAAATGTTGTAGATAGATTGAAAAGTAGAATTTATTGCTGCTCCTTATTCTACATGCTCTGGTTCTTGAATTGCTGATATTTCAGGTCCCTCTGATATGTTTGTTCAGGTCCCAACTGTTAACAATACAAGTTCCATCTGTACTTCAGCTGCACAACCAAAGGTCTTGTGCAATCCCCCCCTTGCTTGAGATTTGACTTGTCCACAAGTTAGATGTGTGTGGAGGATATCCTGCAATGAATTTTTGTGAGAACAGTAGAACAAGAAAAAGGAATTCATAGAGTCCAAGTTGCCTTGGTTTTCCCTTATGAATTCGTGTTTGCTTGGTGCCAGTTTCCTGGTTTTCACCAGCAAACAATTTATTTTTATTATGTTGTTTTTTTTTTTTTTTAGTCTTTTTTTATTTATTTGTTTTTGTTTTTTGTTTTTGTTTTTGTTTTTGTTTTTTTTTTTTTTTATTCTACTACAGGACTGGAAGATGGCTGAGTCTGTTGTGCCATGATTTCCAGTTTTGTATCTTCTACCAGTTGTTTCATAAATACTTCCTTGCTAATAGGCCTGTTATAAATTTTGAACCTATGTCTGTTGACCAAAAATGATGTGGATTCCCGGTCAATTGTCCTGATCTTGATTGCTCCATTGTCAAAGATTTCTTCGATTTCATATGGGCCTATCCAATGTGTTGTGAATTTGGCTTTGAAATCTTTGAATTTGGAGTCGAACAGTAGTGCCCAGTCTCCCTTGTGAAATGTCTTGTGTTTGATAAATCTGTCGTGCCACTTCATTGTGGTATGTTCTATGGCCTGCTGGCGATGCTCATCTAGTCGATTTAATTCCATGATCCGCTGTTGTTGTGCTTCAGACAGGTTCAGTCCTAGTTCGGCTGCCAGTTTGTATGTATGTATCTGAAACTCTATGGGCAATAAGGCCTCTTTTCCGTATACCAACTGGTATGGGCTAAAGCCAGTTGTATTTTTCCATGTGATTCTATAGGCCCATAGTACATCCCTTAATTTTTCAGACCGATCTTTTCTGTTCATATGTACTGTTTTGGTCATGATATTTTCTAGGACTTTATTTGTTGACTCGACCTGCCCATTTGCTTGAGGATGATATGGTGTCGACTTCCTGTGCTTGATCTTGTATTTCTCTGTAAGATCTCATACCAGCTTTGAAGTAAACTGTGCTCCTTGATCTGTTACAATTTGTCTGGGTACTTCGTATCTGACAAAGATTTCTTCAAAGAGAAAGGTGACCACTGTATTTTCGTTGCTCTGGTGACTGCCTTTGCCTCCACCCATTTAGATACATAAATTGTATATACTAAGATGTACCTCTTGCCATTTGATGGTGGATTGATAGGTCCGACAAAATCTAGCGCCCATTGCTCAAATGGTTCTATGAGGACTTATGGTTTGAGCAGCATCTCATCTGATACTATTGGTCTCCCTGTTCTTTGGAAACTGTCACATTGCTTGACATATGCCTTGGAGTCTTTGAAGATGGCTGGCCAGTAGTAGCCTAATTGCAGCACCTTGTAGGCTGTTCGTTTGTCTGCGAAATGACCACCACATGGTTCATCATGACATGCTTTCAAGATGTCTAATATTTCATCTTCTCGCACACATTTTCTGATTATCAAATCTGAACCAGTATAAAACAAATCACCATTTTCCCAACTATATCTATAGCTTTCTCTAACAATTTTTCATTTTTATTTCTTAGAGAATTGTGTTGGAAACTTCCCAGAAGATAAATAATTTGCTATGTCTGCAAACCATGGTGTTTTCACTGTTATTGCAAACAGGTGTTCGTCTGGAAAGTTGTCTACAGCTAGATTTGGATCGTTGGGTGAATGTATGCGGGACAAAAATTCAGCCACTTGATTTTCTTTGCCTAGCCGGTCTTGTATTGTAATGTTAAACTCTTGCAATAACAATAACCATCTTGTTATTCTCCCATTGGTGATGAGTTTATTCATCAAATATTTTATTGCTAAATGATCTGTATGAGTAAAAACTTGGTAACCTGTTATATAGTGCCTGAATTTGTTTATTGCATGTACTACAACTAACATTTATTTTTCTGTCACTGTATAGTTCAATTCTGCAGGTGTTAAGTTCTTGCTTATAAATTATATTGCATAATTGAACAGATTCTCTTTCTGCGCAAGTGAGGCACCTATCGCGGTATTAGATGCATCAATTGAAATATGAAATGGCAAAGACCAGTTTGGCCCACGGAGAATGGGTGCAACTGATAATTTTTCTTTTAATATTTGAAATGCATTTTGACAACTATTTGTCCATTGAAATTCAACATCTCTTGCTAATAGTTTGAACAGAGGTTGGGCTATTTTACTAAAATTTTCAATGAATCGTCTATAGTAGCCTGCATAGCCCAAGAAACTTCTTACCTCTTTTTGTGTTGTAGGTGACATTAAGTTAACTAGGCTTGGATTTTTGCTGGATCCACCTTAATTCCTGAAGCGGAAATATAGTGTCCCAAAACTATACCTTCTGTCAACATCATATAGCATTTTTCATTGCTCAATGACAAATTTGTTTCTATACATCATTTCAAGACTTTCTCAAGATTGTTGAGGCAATCATTATATGTGTTTCCATAAACTGTGAAGTCATCCATATAAACCTCTACACATTCGTGGACTAGATCAACAAATATTGCAAGCACTGCCCTTTGGAAAGTTGCAGGTGCATTGCATAAACCAAATGGCAAGACATTATATGCATAGGTTCCCCATGGGCAAGTAAATGTTGTCTTGTCTTGGTCTTATGTTGCTATTCTAATCTGATTGTATCCACTAAACCCATTTAGGAAGGAGAAAAATTTCTTTCTAGCCAATGAGTCTAGAACCTGGTCAATAAATGGTAGGGGAAAATGATCTTTTAATGTGGCTTTGTTTAATTTTCGATAGTCCACACATACCCTCCATTTTCCATTTTCCTTTGGTACTATTACCAATGGAGAAACCCATTGACTATCTGAAATAGGATAGATGAATCCAACCGGGGAAAATTTTAAGAACCCCCCCAAATTTATAAGTATAATAAATGGGCGAATCTCCATGGTATATAGGAAAAATGGAAGGCGATTT
>APFE030129196.1:10359-26185 GCA_000404065.3 Pinus taeda
AAATAAAACCTATTCTTGAAAATGGGCGAATGGATTCACTTAAATAAAACCTATTCTTGAAAATGGGCGAAGGGAAGGTTGTAACTCCTAATTTCAAGGGCTAAATTTACCTTTTTTACCCTCTCCCTTAAAATAAGGTGGGCTATTTGAGGTGATTTGTAAAAATGTACTATGATAAAAAAATATTCGCCCACTAAAAATTTAAAACCCTTAATTTCGCCAAAGGGCGAACATTCGCCCCTAAAATTTTCTATGAATCCAACATTTAACAATTTTTGCAGTTCTTCTTTCACTATTTCTTTCATCATGGGATTCATTCATCTTTGAAGTTGCCTTACATGTTTGATTTGATCATCTGTATAGATGTTGTGGATACATGTGCTGGGATGGATTCCTTGCATGTCAGTATAATCCCAGGCAAAAGCTTTTGAATATTTTTGTAATAATGCAATTACCTCTTGTTCTTGTGCTGATTGCAACTGGTTTCCAATGTTCAAATGTTTTCCAGGATATATCTCAATTTTTTGTTGTTGTTGGATTGGAGATTGTGTTTACAGGAAAGATGTCTATAAAAGAATTTCGCAAAGTTTGAATAGTGCAAGTTTCCTGAAAACATTGATTCAAAAGATTATTTGTAGCTTCATATTGAACCTCTCTAAGCTGCTCTGAAATATTTGGTTCTGAGATGAAAAGATCCATTAAGTCTTCATTCTCCTCTTCTTCTCTAAGGTCAAAGAATTGATTTATACTTAAAACTGATTTAGTTTGTTGTTGTTCTTGAGTTTCAAGTACTGATTCTAAAGAAGATGATTGTGTAGGTGAATAAAGAGCAATGTGTTTCCTTTCATCTCCATGTGAAATAATCATGCTTCCTGATCTGCATCCTATAAAGGCATTAGCGATAGCTAGCCATGGTCTCCCTAAGATTAGAGGATGTCCTCCCAAATTTGTTTTTGGTTGCAAGATAAGGAAGTCAACAAGATATTCCCATGAATCCAAAGAGACTATGATATCTTCTAGCATTCCTTCTGGAACAACTTTAGATCTATCTGCTAATTCTAGAATTGTAGAAGTTGATCTAATGTTGTTTAAATGCAGAGTTCTCATTGTCTCCATAGTCATTACATTTATAGCTACTCCCAAGTCTATTAATGTATTTGGTACTGAGAAATTATTTATTGAGATTGTAACCATAGGGATACTGGGATCAATATATTTCTCTACAATGGTTTGTGTAGACATGAGGCTTGCTAATTTGCCAATGACTTGGATTGTAGTAGGATCCTTCTTCTTTTTACTTTTTTTCTTAATGCACAATTCCTTTATTGTTTTAGCATATATTGGTATCTCTTTAATTGCCTTCAATAAAGGAATTTTTACATAAGCATTTTTCAATTCATCTAAAATATCAAATTCATGAAGGGTCATTTCTTTTTGTTGTTCCACTAACCTCTCAGGATAAGGTGGTGTTTGAGTTATAATGGTTTTCCCTTTCTGAATTTGTGTTTCAGATTGTGATGTTTCAGTTGATTCTCCTTGTTCAATTAGCTCTTCTATGATTGGTGGAGAATCCTTTTTAAGCACCTTTCCAGACCTTAAATGGACATCATTTAGAGGAAGAATAGAATATGTGGGAAAATATGATGCTTCCTCTACAGTGTATGCAGACTTATCCACTTTATTGTTCGGATTTGCCACTGGTTGGGCTGGTAATTGAGTTGGTCTGGGTTGGTTTGAGGATAGTTGTAACTGTTGTGGTTGAGTCAACAATGGTGGTGGATTCTGCTGTGGAAATGGCATGGATGGTGGATATGCAGAATTTTGTTGCGGAAATGGCATGCACTGTGGATATTGTGGATATGGAAATGGCTGTTGGTATTGTTGCTGGTATTGTTGTTGATACTGTTGAGGTGGCTGGTTTCCATAACCATATCCTCTCCATCCTTGTGCAGGTTGGTGTGGATATTGTTGTGGAGGCCAAGCTTTCCATGGCATTGGAGGGTTCCAAAGATTTTGAGGTGGATAGAGGTAGTTTTGTTAAGGGAATTGTTGCGGATTTTGTTGGGGCATCCTAGGTTGCCATGGTCTTCGTGGTGCTACATAATAAAAACCTTCTATTCCTTGCACCTCTTCCATTGAGTTCATTTGAAATTCTTTCAATCTTAGACAGTTTTCTGTTGAATGATTTTCTGTACAAAGACCAAATACCTGAATACTATCCAAAGGACATTCTCTTAATGGATGTTTCTTTCTACATTTGGAACAAAAGATTTCTAGAGCTTGTTCTTGTTCTTCCTTCTTCTTATTTGCCTTTAGAACATCTACTTGTGTTCCCAATGTACTTAAGAGGTCAGTTTTGAAGTTTTCCAATAAGCTTCCTATTTCCGCTCTTGTTATCCCTCCTGCTGCTGACTTTGCTGCTTTTGAACTTGCTTCTCTCTTTCCAGTTTTTGATCTTCCTCTAGAATATTTTTGACATAACTCAACAATTTCTTTGAATGGTAAGTTTGAAATGTCTCCTTTACCCATCACATTCAAAATGTCAGGTATTGTATTCATCCCTTACACCCTTGAGAAAGATTGTTTGAATGGTTTCTTGATTTAGAGAGTGTTATTTGGATTTTTGTAGATTATATGCAAATCTTTCCAAATATTCTTCTAAACTTTCATCTTCTTGTTGTGTCATTCTAAAAACATCTTCTTTTGAGTCCCTAGATCTACAATAAGCTTGATATTTTTTAAGGAATACTGATCTCATCTCATCCCAAGAATTTATTGTTTGCTCTCCTAAACCCATGAACCATTTTAAAGCTGCTACTTTTAATGTAGCAGGAAAAAGACGAAGTTTGTGTATGTCATCAGTGTGTCCATATGTTCTACATAGAATATCAAATTCAAACATAAAAGCATTAGGATCTTCTGTTGACATTCCATAAAAATTTAGCAATACAGAAGGTGGAATATTTTTCATTTTCACCTCTTCTCCTAATATTGCACTTGTATCCACTATTGGAAAGCCAAAGGTAGCTTCTTGATCACGACCATCTTCTTGTCTTTTCCGATCATTTTCTGTCTTTCTATCATTTTCTTGCTTTGCCTCTTCCTCTCTTTTCCTTCTCCATTCTCTTTGTTGTCTCTCATATTGAATTCGTTGTTTAGGAGTGAAAATAACAGATCCATGTCCCTCTTCTGCCATTGGTTTAGTTGCTTCAATTTTAAGTGGAGATTTAGGTTGTTCAAAGACAGGTTGATTTATAGATGGAAAGACAGGTTGTTTTTCTTTAACACTTTCCTTTTGTTTTCCTGAAGTTGATTGTTGTTTTTGTTTTGCTTCCCAAGCTAACAAAGTTTGCCTCTCAATTAAAGTTAACCTCTGTCCAGTTCTTTGTTTTTCTTCCAATTCCTCAATTATTGGATTACCAGTAACTAGGGTTTTTGATGGTCCTATCTCTACTTGTGGGGGGTTTTTAACAAATCTACCTTGAGGATCTCTCTGTATAGGCATAAAGAAACACAACTAAAAGGAATGTAACTAATGTTTTTGTTTTTTTATAAAATTTTGAAAGTTATCTTCCTATTGACTATGCCGATATTTGCCTCCCCGACAACGGCGCCAAAATGTTGAGCTAATTTGTTTACCGAAATTAACACAAATATTTCTTATCAATCCGGGTTGGTAATACTTTGAAGAAAGTTCACTATGTGTGAATATCATATGTAATCAAACCTTGAAAGATACGTATTTCAAAAACTAAAGCAATACATACTACCACTCCAATTCAATTGGTTTGAAAAGAGAAAAAACACTGAAATGGTTCTTAACTCAAGAAGTCCACTTCTACCTCAATTACTACTTAATGAATCAGAGATTGAAACTAATAACTTAAGATGGATAATTTATCAATGAAAGAAGGCTCCTAACTTAAGAGAACATAATATGTTTCATCCTCATTCATTCACCTTAATGCCAAAATTACATAAGAAAACTACTTGCATGTAATTAAAGGAAACTAGTTACAGTTCACCAAGTTAACAGAAGGAGTGCTCAACTTGAGCACTTTGTTTTTCCAACTTAATAAAATAATGAACAAGCTAAGATCTAATGAAATCAATCACCATACATTAACCACAAATCAATTTTCAATAAAGCATGAAACTAGTTCTACAATAACCAGATTACAGGAAATAAAACTAGTTAACAAGGAAGTGTACTTAGCTTGGAATGGGGGCCCTCCACCCTTGCTTTGTACACTTGAAGAGTGATATCAGAAGCTCAAATTCAGTCATACATCCATATCATTGAACAACAAAATAATAATAGAACAAGTCTTCAAATTAACTTTCCAATCCAAAAGTGTCTCAGCATAAAAGTATAATAAGTCAATACATAAGCCATCAAAGTCTTGGCTTTTAAATAGAAGTCTCATGAAACAAACTAATCCATAATAATTCAAACAAACCCATATACTCTTATCCATCTATCTAAGTCGAATTCATCATTCCTATCCCAAGAGATATGGTCAATCCCATAGAATCTCAAAACTACCCTATTTCTATGGGATTTCTGAATGACTAGTCATGATTGACTAGCACTAGATGGGCCTAATAAAGCTTGTTTTGTTCGAACTAAGCATAGTTGGCTTAGTCCTAGTTCCCAAGCTATCCATCCATGCATCCAATTCGTGCCCAAGTGTCCTACAACCATATCAACCATATAGCTATTACAAGAATTTCTGAATCTGCCAATTTTTGCACTTAAAACCAAATTTTCATAAAAACTTTAGAATTTGAAAAATTAAAATTAAATACCTGAATGAATATAAAATACATCAAAATGGGATGGATAATTGAAAAATGGATGGTAAATAGATGGATTAGTAAGTTTCTTAGAGCAAAAACAAGACCAAAACTGAGGGCCAACAAGTACCTCGAGATTGATTTCAACAACAAGCTTAATTTGGAGCAATGCAGAAAGAAGAGAATTTTAGGAGGGTGGAAAGCATTATATGCTCTTTAAAATAGATGTAGAAAGACAAAGTTATGGGGTTGGAAAAAAATTTAAGTACTTTTTGGGCTCCTAGTTTGTCCAATGATATTATATGGGTGTGAATTGTTGGCTAGCAACATCCTTGTCTCAAAATGGAAGCAAATTGAGAAAATCCAAAAATGCTTAATCATGAGCAAGTTTAAAATAAAAACTTTGGTTTCTTATGAGATAATGTTGAGTGAAACATGAGCAACTTCCATCGAAGCAATTGCTATGGTGCATCTCATAAGGTATCTACAAATAATTGAACAAATGGTAGAAGGTAGATGGCTTAAAGTTATCTTCAATGAAGGAACGAGTGAAATAAAGAAATCATGGATGAACCAAAACAACAAATGGATGCAAAATGGAATATTTACCTTAATTCATGTCCCATAAATAGCAAGGATATAAAGAGTTTTGTTATGGAGAAGTTTCATAAGTGTATATGGGGAAAAGAGTTGGGTAGAAGAAGAAATACTATGTTCAAGAATTCAACCCCATTTGTGATTTCCAACAAAAAGAGTACATTGGAGCTAGCATTCCATGAAGAGCAAAGATTTGTATTTCTCAATTAAGAACTAACTTGCCTCAACTACAGTGTGAAATAGGTCGATGGAAAAGGCCTAAAGAAGCTTGGGAAGAATGGGTGTGTACTTTTTGCACTTCTGGGGCAGTGGAATCGGAAAAACATTTCATTTTGGAATGTGATGCTTTCAGAGACATCAGAGATAGTTACAACAGTATGTTAACATCAATTTCTTGGCATTGTCTTTTCAGTGAGGGAACTATTAGAAGGTTGGGGCAGTTCATCATTAACTTGAATAATAAGAGGATTGAATTGCAAAAGGCAACAAGCAGGGAAGCTAGTGGTCCTATAGACTATATCTAGTCTTGTGGATGTTAAAATTTAATTTCATTTATGAAAATATTCAACATCAATGGGAAAGGATTCCAAGACAACTAGCTTAACCATATCATTTACTAAAAGTGGAGATATTGATAATCTTTCCAATTATGAAAATATTCAACATTATTAAGTAAGGATGAGAAAGGGTTCCACGATAGCTAGCCTAACAATACTTTTTTTCTAAAAGTGGAGACATTGATAATATTTCCAATTATATAGCCATTATAATCAATTCTTTGTTTGCAATTTTCTTTCACGACATGGAAGAAAATAGCCTAACAATATCTTTTTCTAAAAGTGGAGATATTGATAATCTTTCCAATTATATAACCATTATAATCAGTTCTTTGTTTGCAAAGTTTTTTCACAACATCATATAAAATTGAACTAGCACAACCACATTAATAAATGTGGAGATAGACATCAATAATATGGATTTAATATTAATATTAATTTTTATAATAATAATATTATTATATGATAATATTATTCATAATATAATAGATTCAGGGGATTATTGATTTTATAAACCCAAAGGAATAATATAAAACCCAAGGGATTAATATTATAAAACCAAGGTATTAATAAAACCAAGGAATTAATATGAAAAACTCTTGGATTAATATTATAAACCTAAGAATATTCTGATTGATATGGGGAAAAGCGTCCAAAGGGAGATTGGAAAGTCTTCTAATAAGTTAGGTCAGATGGATTCTAGAATCAGTTAGGATCAGTTGGAAAATACAGAGGCAGCCGACATAAATCTCGATGCAAGAAAAGTGGTAGAAGCAGCGGAGGAAAAATGGTATAAAAAATCAGTACCAAAAGTATGTTGCAAACCTAAGTTAGCAAAGACACCAAATGTCCTAACAAACCCGCAAACCCAAGCCCAAAGGGACCACATGAAGACATATGTGTTAATCTGCAAATTTATGGGAATGTGGCCCAATGAGAAGCTTCTCGGATCTTGGATTACATATGTTTGGAAAACTAAATGGGAAGTAGGCCTTCACTTAGGCTCTAAAGGTTTCTTTACAGTTATATTTGCTAACCGTAAAGATAGAGATAGAACCTTCGAAGGAGGCCCCTATTTCCTATTGTTAGTAGGATTATACATGTGCCCCTGGAATGAGAACTTCACTCCAAAACAAGAAACTTTCACCTTCGTCCTAGTGTGGATCAAGCTATATTCACTACCACTTTATTATTGGCTTCCAAAAAACCTTGAAGTCATAGGTAACTCCCTAGGTCATTTTCTAAAACTCTCAGAGGCAACCCAACAGGGTAAATGCACAACATATGCTCGGATTTATGTGGAAATGGACATATCTGGAGCCCTCCTTGAGGCATTTACACTTGAGTTCCAAGATGAAAGCATGACTCAGAGCATTGACTATGAACAGATCATATTTCGGTGCCAATGATGCCATGAACACAGGCACCTTAGTAGAGAGTGCCCACTAAATGCTAAATATAAGCAAACTAAGCCCAGTCCAGAAAGATATGTCGATGGTTTCAAAAACGTTATACCTAGGGGAAAATAGGAAGGAAACTACAACAACGAAACCACACTGGGAATAAGGAGTCAAAGAACTAACATGAAGTGTTGATCGAGGAAACTTTCTAGGTGGAAGCATAGCATTATCTCAAACAGGATACCTTGGAGAAAGAAGCAACAGAGAGTGATCTTCTAGCAAGCGAAGAGACACTGATGGCACCCATGCAATCCTCGAAGAAGGAAGGTGAGCCTACCATCCCTCTTCACTCAGACAAGGATTTGGATATGACACTTAGTGAGAGAGGGATGGAAGACCCAGATCTAACGAAAATAGTGAAGCAGGAAGAACTGGACCTCCCTCAACTCCTAGAACAATGGAAAACTAAAGGGTTAGACACAATTCAAAAGGACCAAATTAATCGGGTGCAATACATGTTCCTAACTAGGGAAGAAACCCAGATGAGAGGATCCAAACAAACACATGGGGAAGAAAAAGGTCTAGGAGTCAAACTAAAGATTCAAAACAACCAAATCCTAAAGCAGCCTTAGCGGAAACGAGTTTGGAAAACGAACATTGTTGCATTCAAGGAATTGAGGGTTCTCCTGATAAATTCAGGTAAGATAAAGCCTTAGAACCCAAACTCCCCCCCTCCTCCCATTTTCCAATGAAAGTTATAACATGGAATATAAAGGGCTTCAACAACCCTTGAAAGCAAAAAATAGTGAAAGAAAAAAATGAAAAAATAAAATCCTGATATTATGCTCATTCAAGAAACTAAATGTACAACAACTCATATGAAAATGAGCAGTGGGAAATTTTGGTCTCAGTACGATTTTGTAGACATATAATCTAGAAATTTGGCATGAGGAATCTTAACCTTATGGAATCCCCAAACAATCCATGTTATGTCCTCTGAAGCCACTCGAAAAGCATTGTCTCTAGTGATACAATATATAGGGTCGCCAAATCTGGTTCTTTGGACCAATGTTTATGACCCACAATGGATTGATGAGAAGCTTAATTTTATCTAGTCCTTAGAAGCTCTTTGAAGAAGTTACCCCACAACAAAATGGATCCTAGCAAGGGATTTCAACAAGATTCTTTCCCTGGTAGAAAAGAAAGGAGGAACCAGGAAACTGGATAGGGACTCCGAAAATTTCCAAAATATGATTGAAGGCTTGAAGCTGGTGGATTTAGAGACTTCAAATGGTGTATTTACCTGGACAAATAAAAGGGGAGGTAAATTCTTGGTGGCTTCAAGACTAGATAGATTCCTAGTCTCGGAGGAGTTGATCTTTAGCAAATAGTTGTTGAAACTAACATCCTATATAGCAGCGGATTAGATCATTGGCCAGTATTCCTAGTTGCCCAGATTGCGGGTACCCCAAAAAATAGACCCTTCCAGTTTGAAGGTTTCTAGCTGGATCATCCCAATTTTGTAAACAAACTAAAGAAATAATGCCAGGAAGTTAGAACTATGAGGGGTTCCAAGATGTTCAGACTACAACAAAAGTTGAAGTATATTAAAGAACAACTTAAATTATGGAACATACATGAGTTTGGGAATATTTTCCAAGAATAGAAAAACATAGAAGCTAAACTAGAAACTCTACATAGATCAACGTTGGAGGAAGGCTTCACTGAGGAAAAGAAAAATCAAGAACTCTCCTTGCAACGAGAATGGGAAGAACGATATAAACAAGAAGAAAAATTATGGAGACAAAAATCACAAGTTCAGTGGCTTCAAGGTGGGGAGAAGAATACCAAATTCTTCCATCGTACCATGCTTTCTCATAGAAATCACAATATAATTTTGGGATTGAAAGATAACAAAGGGAAGGAGGTCCATTCCCATGAGGAGATCGAGCAAACATTGTTCTAACACCTCCAAGATATTACAACAACACCACCAGGAAAAAGATCAAGGACCATCAAGAAAATCCTCAGGAATATTCCCAAACTAATCACAAAGGAGCGGAATGATAATATCAACAGACTAATCTCAATGGAGGAAGTAGAACGGGAAGTGCAAGATATGCCTAATGGCAAAGCACCTCGCTCGGATGGATTCACAATTGACTTTTTCAAAGCATGTTGGGAAATTGTAGGTCGCGAGATAGCTGAGGTAGTCGAATATTCCTGCAAATTGACATATGTGCTAAAAGCCTTGAATGTTACTCTCATAAAATTGTTCCCCAAAGAAAAAGAATCCAACACTCCTGACAAGTTCTGACATATTTCTCTCTGCAATGTCATCTATAAAATTATCTCAAAAGTCATTACAAACAAAATGAAACCCTTGCTCCCAATTTTGGTGTCGAAGGAACAAGCTAGATTTGTGGAAGGAAGTCAGATCCTACATAATATAACCTAGGTCCATGAAATCATTCACTCCCTCAAGACTCAGAAAAAGATAGGAATGATTATGTTGTTGGACATTGCTAAGGCATATGATAAGCTAAATTGGGATTATTTGGTGAACCTTTCAAAAGCCCTTTGATTCAGGTGACATTGGATCCAATGGATAATGTTGCTTGTCACCTCCACTAGTGTTTCAATCTTGGTCAACAGGGACCCGACGCAACCTTTACTCCCCACTAGAGGTATAAGACAAGGAGATCCACTATCTCCTTTCCTTTTTGTGTTGGCCATGGAGGGCCTTAGCGAAGCCATTAAATCCGCAGTTGCTATAAGGGAGATTAAAGGATTAAAGCCTTACCCAGAATGCAAACCATCCACCCACAAGCAATTTGTGGATGACACAATGCTGCATGGAGTCCCCTCAGTCAAGGAGGCAAGAACATACAAACAAATCCTTGAGGATTTCGTTGTTGCCTCAGGTGTGGAGGTCAATCATTCAAAGTCCATGGTTTTCTTTTTTAATACTCACATTGTAATGCAAAGAAACCTTTCCCTCATTTTAGTCTTTCAAAGGAAATATTTGTCATCAAAGTACTTGGGAGTTCCTATAATGGAAAAGGAGGCAAGAAGGCCACTTGGGAGACCCTAGTAGCAAAATTACAACACAAGCTCAGTTGGAGGACCTACCGGGCTCTAAAATTTGCAGTTAGGCTGGTGCTAACCAAAACAATTCTGCAGGCAGTCCTAATGTTGTTATTATCGATGTTCGCAACTCCCAAAGGCATTCTCAATAAAATCGGAGAAATCCATAGGAAGTTCATGTGGAGTGGGGCAGAGGAAAAGAACAAATGGGTGCTAGTTAGTTGGGATAAAATTTGTAATCCAAATCTCGTGGTGGGTTAGGCCTTCTAGACCCAGAAAAAATGAATGTTGTCTATGGAGCCAAATTATGGTTGTTGTGGATTAAAGATGTCAATCTCCCCTGGGCATCGTTTTGGAAAGCCAAATATGCTCCAAATTGGCACCCTCAAGCTTTGACCATATTTAATGACAGGATGATAGGATTCGCCTCGTGGAACCTAGCCTCGAGAAACAAGGGATTGATTCAAGAACATTGTTTTTTGGAGGTAAGGAATGGCAGAAAAACGCTATTGGGAGGCCACATGGCAACAAGAACCAAAACTAGCTTGACTAGAAAGAATTGAACTCTAGGAGACGCTCCAAGCAGAGGGAAAAGAGAAAGTTCACCAATACTGGGACCTGAGGGGAACCGACCAAAAATGGAGACAATGGACCATCCTAAACCAGCTCGCACAATAGCCACTAGCCCAAATTTCCCAAAGTTTGAACAAGGATCTTCAGCTACAAAGGATTCTCCATTCGGAGGATGAGGACCAACTTCAATGGAGGAGGTAGGAAGGTAGTTGTTTTACCTTAAAGGAAGCTTGAAGATATCCTATGGAGTACCAACCGGACATTGAAGGGCCGAACTAGAGTAAGATTTGTTCATCTCAGTAGTGGCCAAAAATCAAAATTTTTATTTGGTTTGTAATGCATAAAAATTATTACTTGGGAAAGGCTATGTCGCAGGGGTTTTTCCGAACCGTCACACTGTAGGCTATGTCAAAAGAAGGAAGAAACAATCAACCACCTACTACATAGTTGTGAGTACACAACTACGCTATGGGACTAGGTTGCTTAGGTCTTTTGGTAGTCAGACAGACCAAGAGACAACATCTAAGAGACGTTAAATAATTCGAGAGGAGAAATAATGAAAGACGAATTGGTCAATCTTTCCTAGAGCCTAAGTCCCGGTTTCATGATCTAGGTGGCATGGAAAGAGAGAAACCACCAAATATTTCAAGACAAATCTTCCTGAGTTCTATCATTGATCTCTGCAATCCTACAACAAATACAAGAAACAGTCCTAAGTTATTAGGCACTAAAGGAAAATAATAATCCTACAACACAAGAAAACATAATCCCATAAAATTTAGGTCTAAAATGGATTCAACCCCTGCTTCACAAGAGAAAGGAACCACACATGTAGGGATCGCAAGCATCGTGGACACCACCGATGACAAGGTTCCTGAAGTTAAATTTCGATGGGGCCTCGAAGGGGAAACCAGGCCGCACTGTTGTGGGAGGGGTAATTCGGGACAACACCAAACAAATCCTCAGATTTTACTATTATAATATGGGAATGATGATGAACAATGCAACGTAATTTTTGGCTTTGGAACAAGGGATAAACCTACTAATCAGACTCAATATCCACCACTCCACAATAGAGGGAGACTCAACTTTTGCAATCAGGGTAGCTATAAGGCTACAATGTGGCTCCAGCTTGGGGAAGGTGACAAAGCATTGGCTCCTGAGCCAGATCATTCAGAGGATTCAAAGACACTTGGATCACATGCAGACCTTAGAGTTCAACCTCATTCATCGATCAACCAAGAAACTGGTGAATAGGCTGGTGAATGAAGGGGCAAAGGAATCAGTGAGCCAGGGTGAATATGTTTGGGAGGAGGTTTTTCTTGGGTAGATCAAGGATGATTACAATAACATAGTTGAGATGGACATGCACGTAAAGAATCAGACTTGGACGAACATTGTGGAGCTGGGTACACACCTCGAGGGGGGGAAAACCCCAAGAACTGTTTAATGATCATCGAGAATCAGACGACACGGTCGGCTCATAACTAGCGCAATGGATGATCGTTACAACAAAGTGGCGTTGGAATCATCTAGAGATGTGGTACATGGAGATTAAAGGTCGATGATGTGGCTATAGAGGACGATACAACCTTGGGTACGAAATACCCTCTCCCTGAGGGAAATAGTGATTATCAACCGAAGTGCAGGTGCTCAAATTTAATTCCCATGTCAAATCATGTTGTTATGAAAAGATATCAGTCGAAGCAGACTTGAGGGAGATCACAGTGTGCACAGATGAATCTGTGTGAATTCTCACACCCTGACCTAGAAATAATATCTAAAATAAGCAAGTTGTAGAGTAGTGGGGACTCTAGGCTTCAGGAATTTGATGTTATTTATTACCCCACTTGTTATTTTTTCCTTCACAATGATATTTGGTTCCTCAAACTAAAGAATATCCATTTGGTGCTGCGAAGAATAGTGGCTCATAGGAGTATGTAGCATGGCAAGAAGGTTTATCATAGGGGAAGGCCAAAAGACGGGCAGTCATCAACCACCTCTCGAAAAAGAACAAGAATGGAGATTGTGGCATAGGAGGCTACACAAGATTATGAGATCCTTGTCCCAGAAGCGGGGAAGGCCATTCTAGCAGTTAAAGAGAAATAAGATTGGGAGCAAAGAGAAAACAAATCAAAGGGTTGCATGGCGGAGGAGGTATATTGGGTGATAGATACAGGCGTCACTCGAACCCAAGAAACCATGTACCATAAAATTGTGGAAACAATGTGGCACATAAAAATGTTGATGGGTAAAGACATATCATAGAATGACTCTCATGGGACCCAGCCGCAGCAGTGTGGCATCCCTTAGAGAAGAGTAGAGAGACCAGAAACCCACCTATGCACATTAGTGGATATTGAACATCGTCAGAAGGACTGTATTGACTCCCAAGAAAAAAAGTTTGATACTTTCCTACACTATGTTTGTTGGGTCCCTATAATACTAGTGATTACCCCATTACTGTTGTAGTTGTACCCCTTATTAATATTGTTGTGCCCTTATTGTCCCCATATTGTTATTACTGTGCCCCATAGAATCCCTCTATTGTTATTTTTGTGGCTTTATATTATTATTGTTAGGTCGGCTGGGTTATATTGTGACTCCTTAGACTCCTATCTATAGAAAGGAGGTTTTGTCAATTGTAACATCCAAGAATTGTTCATTTATGTAATGTAAAGGAGGTTGCCCCCTCGAAGAGGCTGAATTCTAAGGCATTGATCTATCTTTTCTATCTTTCTTGAAGCTGGTTTCATAACAATTGGTATCAGAGCTTTGGATTCTAGGATTTCGCTACTCCAAACAGGTCATCATGGCATTTTTCCTATAACTTCTTCTTCTTCTTCTTTTTCGATGTTTCAGAAGCTAAAAAAAACACATTTGAGAAGAAATTGCGCTGAATCTCGGGTCTGAATTTCACAACTTTTCACGCTATATTTGCAGAGATATGATCTGAGGAATTTGGTCTTCTTGCAGACTCCTGAATTACATGCCAAACAGGTGACCTGGGGAAAATCGTCATAACTTTCTCTCTGAGCATCGGATTGAAATTTCATAAGAAGGTGCAGAAAGAGGACGGATTGTAGTTTCTTGTAGGTATTTTGTTAGAGCCAAAGGTTGAAACAGTGACTCGTGGTACGTCATACAAATTCGCTCTACTGAACTAGTCTATAAGCAGGTCACTGTGGGAGATTTTGCATAACTCTTCATTTGGAGAATCTAATTTGGATTAGACTGGTGGCATTGGAAAGAGGACACAGAGTGCTACTACAAGTTGAAATTTTATAACTAGATGATATGAAAGTACAGAGATACATCAGAGGCAATATCGAGCTCCTACAAAGTGAAAAAAGGTGTGTAGATTCTTTTAAATTTTTGCTTAAGATTGGTTTGAAAATTTATTTTGAAGGAATTCAAAGGGCATAGCAGAGAATTATTATCGGTAACTAAATCCCCAAGGAAAGAAAATGCAAACACCTAGTAAGGAACCTGAAAGCTCTAGCATGACTCATGAAGAAGAGGAAGAAATGCTACATGATATATCAAAATTACAAGAACAAGTGCTACAAATGTCACGCTCACAAAAGCTAACCGAAGCTAAGATAAATGGCGTGGAATCTAAGATAAAGGGCATGGAAGCTAAGATGGATGATTTGAAGATAGATTTGAAGACAGATATGGCAAATTTGACAAATTTTCTTCAAGAAATACTTACTAATGGTGAAAGGGGAGTAAAGGAAAATCATGATGAAAACAAAGGAAATGTTAATCATGATTTCATAGACTGTAATGTTGGATTGAAGATGCACCATATTCCAAAAATCGATATGAGGAAGTTTGATGGCAAGGATCCCACAACATGGATATTACAGATGGAGCAATTTTTCGATCTCAATAATGTGCAAAACACACAAAAGGTACGTATTGTAGCTTTATATTTGGAACCAAATCAGTTTGTATGGTATGAATGGCTTTGCTCTCGTAAATAATTTTGTCACTTGGGAAATTTTTATGGAAGAATTGATAACACATTATGAGGATACAAAAAGCAACACTTTTTTTAGCCAGTTGATAAGTCTCAAACAAAAGGGTTCAATATTGGAGCACATTGAGGAGTTCCAAAAATTGAACATAAGGGTAAAAAATATTCCAGAGGAGCATAGGATTGATGTGTTCATAGGGTCCTTAAAGGATAATATCCAACATGATGTTTGCCTTTGGGAACCTGATTCATTAGAGAAGGCATTCAGGTTAGCAAGAAAAATGGAAAGCAAAATTATGGCAACCAAGAAGCATACCACTCACAACTATAAAGACGGAAATGTTGTTGCCGCTCTTCCACAACCTGTAAGGTTGACACCACAACAATTGGAAGAAAAAAGAGAAAAAGGGCTTTGTTATAGTTGTGATAGCAAATACACTAAAGGACATAAATGTGCTGAGAAGAAATTATTCTACATCGATTGTGAAGAGGAAGAAGAAAAGGAGCAAGAAAGGTCAAAAGAAGAGGATATACTCCAGGAACAAAGCCTAGATGAAGAACAAATGAATCCGACGATATCTTGTAATGCATTGGCGGGAATTACCGCTCCTCAAACCATCAAGATAGAAGGACAAATCAAGAAGAAAAAGGTAATAGTGTTGATTGATTCAGGAAGTACCCACAATTTTATTCATTGTAAGGTAGCAAAAGAATTGATTTGCTTCTTATATCCAGCACCAGAGTGTCAACTGATGGTTGCAAATGGAGGAACAATAAATTTCTCTGGAAAGTGCCTTAATATCAAGCTATCCATGGGAGAATATGTATTGACT
>APFE030129212.1:0-21839 GCA_000404065.3 Pinus taeda
TTTGTTAAAAAGATTTAAAATATAACTTATAATTAATTTTGTTTGTTAGTTAAAAAAATGATTTAAAATACAACTTATAATTAAATTTCAAATTTATGTTAAAGAATCGATTTACAAATTTAAATGGTTAACATATTATCATAATCAATATTATTGAACTTTTTATTACCAAGAAATACTTTATTTGAATCTCTTTGAATTAGATGCACGCTTTATATTCCACCTGAACAAATATACTAGAAATGTCCATTTAGGAATAAATAAAAATGAGAACTGTCTATAGTGATTAATCGTCCCACATTCATTGTGAGGTTCGGAATAGAAAGAGGACGGGCTACAAAAGCGCCGGCGATGGGCTTTAATAAGCACGGAGCCGTGTGGTCAACACAAAGCGAACTATTCTTTCGCCTTTTACTAAAGAATACCGTGTGTTGGCCACAATCAGCGGCATACGCCAATTTTTGAAGGCTTCTCTCTCATTTGAGATATGAAGCCCACAAAGCAAATCCAAAGCGGAATCAATGCCCACATTTAGGAGGAATAAGTAAGGAGTAAGGTAAAAGTCATGGAGCCGTGTGATCAACACAAAGCGAGTATAGTGTGTTGGCCATCATCAGTGGCATACGCCAATTTTTGAAGGCTTCTCTCTCGCTGTGAGAAGTGAAGCCCACAAAGAGATTTTGTTCAATTATGAAATGTTTGAAATTTATTTGAAGGTTAAATCTTGCGCAGGTATGCTGTTTTGGAGCTTTATTTTACGATGCTCGCTAATACCTATGTTATATCTGAAAGTTACCCTTCATGTGGTTGATATTTTTCGATTTAAAAAACGGCTTAATTATCAGTGATTGATTGGATCTTAAAAGTTATCTTCATGTGGTTGATATTTTTCGGTTTAAAAAACGGCTTAATTATCAGTGATTGATTGGATCTTAAAAGTGTGATCTTCATGTGGTTGATATTTTTCGGTTTAAAAAACGGCTTAATTATCAGTGATTGATTGGATCTTAAAAGTGTGGTTGAATGTTGTGTTTGTCCTGCAATATCTCTCGGCGTATATGAATTGAATGAAATTTTAACGGTTTGGTGCATATGATATATATGTGAATGGAATGGAATGAAATATATTTTTGGAATTTAAGGTTTACAGATTAGATCTTTCTAATGAAATTTGAATGAAATTTTAACGTTCAGAGAGATTGTCAATAGATCTGTGACTAGGTCTGAAATCTTAACGTTCAGAGAGATTGTCAATAGATCTGTGACTAGGTCTTTGGAATGAAATTTGTCAATAGATCTGTGACTAGGTCTGAAATTTTAACGTTCAGAGAGATTGTCAATAGATCTGTGACTAGGTCTTTGGAATGAAATTTTAACTGAGATTAGATTTTGAATGAAATTAGATTTTTGGAATGAAATTCTAACTGAGATTGTGGGATCACTAGCGACTAGGTCTTTGGAATGAAATTTTAACTGAGACTAGATTTTGAATGAAATTAGATTATTGGAATGAAATTTTAACTGAGATTGTGGGATCACTAGCTAGCATCTCGAATGAAATTTTAATGTCTACAACACTATTTATAGTTTATGAGATTATTAGTTAGCTTCTTTTTTAATGAGATTATTAGTTATCTTTCTTTTTTTTGTTTTTTTGCCATTCAATCCCCTCTTATTATTTAAATTAATGATGACTGACCCAACCCACTAATAGTCCCCTTATTGAAAAGACAATGCAGACCATTAACTTCCCTGCGTTTTGCCTTTTGCCTTTTACAATTCAATTCTCTTATTATTCAAATTAATGAAGAGCTCCCCAACATACTAACAGTTCTCTCACTGAAAAGACAATGCCAAGGATACTGTTGTAACTGTCTCTAATGTCTCTGAAAGCATCACATTCTAAAATGAAATGTTTTTCCGATTCCATTGCCTCTTAAGTGCAAAAAGTACACACCCGCTCTTTCCAAGCTTCTTTAGGTCTTTTCTGCCACCTGTTTTGCACTTCAATTGATGCGAGTTAGTTCTTAATTGAGCAGTAAGAATCTTTGCTCTCGATGAAATGCTAGCTCCAATGTACTCTTTGGCTCCAATGTACTCTTTGTTGGAGATCACACTTGAGGTTGAATTCTTGAACATACTTCTTTTTACCTAGTGCTTTTCCCCATATATGTTTAAGAAACTTCTCCATAACAGAACTCTTCAAATACTTGCTATTTGTGGGACATGCATTGATGTAAATATTCCATTTTTGCATCTATTTGTTGTTTTGTCTCATCCAAGTTTTTTTTCTTTCACTCATTTCTTCATTAAAGATAATTTTAGGCCATCTACCTTTTTCCGTTTGTTCAATTCTTTGAAAATACCTTATAAGGCACACCATAATAATAATTATTTACATATGAAAATGTGTTATAAAAATTTATGGTGTAATTCACTAGTTTAACTAAACTGTGCAAATCAAATACAGGCAATTTTGACAAACTATGTGCTTCTATCACTTAACATCGTCCTTGGCATGTACAAAATAGAGAGGGCACTGGGCATTGGTTTTGTTCAAGTGCATGTTCCAAAGATTTGCGCATGGAAAATCGCTGCCTCCCATCATGAAGATATAGTTAATCTTGATACACTTGGATTGTTATTATGTACCATAACTAGTCACTGAAGTCTTCAATCGTGTCTCTACTCAACTAAATTAGGCTGGGAAATTTCAACTAAATTAGGCTGGGAAATTGCATCCCTTCCCCAAACTCCTACTTGCTCATGCAGCCAACTCAAATTTGACCTTATCATTCCAAAAATCTTTTGTTTTCACAGAAATGGATCCTGTCAACGGTTAATCTATTCTTTTCATTTATACATAAGTACTCTGGGAACCAACTTTTGCTGTGTAGAAGACCACATTGCTGACATACAACACAGGCAAAAAAATGAGAGTTCCCATTGAACTTCACAGTGGCGTCAGACTAGTATATATATTTAACAAGAAATGTTCAACATATTTCCTGTCCTACCGAGTAAACATGTGCTTCTAGTCCAGGCCCAGAAAATGTGTATTTGGGATCTACATTAACCAATGCTGCTTTACATAATTTAATGGCTTTGTGTAGCTCACTAAGGTGATCCCATAAATTTAATGGCTTTGTGTAACTCATTAAGGTGGTTCCATTCAGGTTGCCTCAAAATACCATATTCATCGGTGGAAGCATCATAGTCATAGCTATTAGTAATAAGAGGGCCTCCTGCTGAATAATCAAAATTGGTTCCTCCATGATACATATAATAGGTCTCTATTTCACCGTCTCTTTCGACGAACTGTGCAACAGAAAACGCAAGCTCCTCTGAATTCTTTACGATCATAATAATCACACATCTTCAAAAAGATCATTCTTTCAAATCAACAAATACTTCTCGACTACCAAGGAGTTTTCTGCAATAGAGACTAATAAATAGAATTAGGAGTTTGTGTAATAAATTATCTAACAACAAAGATGCCGAGATGGCACTTATTGGTAGATTCAACAACAAAACTGCAGAGGTGGAGAAAAGATTTAAGACTCGTTTTGCTGGTTAAAAGAATTGCACTTTCAACAATGAAACTACAGAGAATGGAAGAAAAGATTAAGAAAAAAAACTTTAAGAATCATTGTGCGGGTCTAAAAGAATTGCCATTCAACCAATGAAACTACAAGATGAGAAAAAGACGTAGAATTATTTGCATGGTTAAAAGTATTTGATGCTTAAAAGAATTGGCGTTAGCGATTGGATTTGACGATGTTGTTCAGTATACATAGTAATTTTAATAATAATCAATTTATTTCAAGGCATTTTTAATAATAATAATAATAATTTAATTTCAAGGTCGTGGTTTAGTTAGAGATGAAAGTGATGGAAAAAATTCTCTTGCTCATAGGATAGGGATTTTTTTTTACAACAATTTCACTGCTTAGTTTACAGAAGTGTACATACTCTACCTCTTTTGAGGAGAACCTGTGGCCTCCAAAAAAGAAACACATGTTCTTAACTATTAGGCCTAATCATCTATACATTATGTTAATTGATGATTTTTTTTAGAGGCCTCAAACTTTTTCCAATTTGATTTATCAGCAATAGACAAAAATGTTACACATCTCATCCATACTGTATTGTTAGGTGCACTTCACTTCCCTAAATACAATATTACTATGACTCAATTCAATTGTGGTAAAAAAGGAAACCCAAAACCAACCTATAAAGTCTCATTTTTGAGAAATAATCAGATTCCACTGTCATAAAACCTTGTCACCTTAACATAGATATAAAAAACTAGCAAAAATAAGAACACACATATGAATCCATTTGTACCTGAAATGTTGCCAAACATAAATTTACAGTGGAAGGCACTACATATTTTCTCTACCATGAGTCATATACCAATCTACAGAGTCCCATTTTTGAGGAATAATGAGATTCCAACGTCATATGTCCCTGTCAACTTGACACATACAAAAAACTAGCAAAAATAGGAACACAAATATGAATCCATTTGTACTTGAAATGTTCGCCAACATAAATTTACAGTGGAAGGGAATACATATTTTGAATTCTCTCCCATTTCTCATAGTATTTTACACTGGTTTGTTGATTGCGTGCTATGACCATACTTAAATATAAAGAAGATTTGACCAATTTATAATTTGAATTCACTCCACAAGCAGAGATCCAAATCACCAAGTGAAGATTTTCTACATTATCCAAGACACTAAAATTGAAGATGAATATTGAATGTGAATTCTGGAGCGCTGTCCTTTATGACCTTGACTTCATCCACTTCTAGGGAGACATTAGTATCATAGCCACAGCGAACTTGCAATGAAGCTTCAAACTCTTCGTTTCCAATTTTGGCCTGGAACACCATCAACAAGTTTTTCTCAAAATTAGGCTTCCAAAAAGCATGTGATATTGAACACCGTAAATGTTAGACTAAACTGAATTATTTTCCAGAGTCTTGGGCGTCCCTTTACCATACCTTAATACTTATCACTGTTCAGACCATTTATATTCTCTCTGAAGATAAAAGATATATGTGACTTAATATAGACACAATGTGCCCAAATTTATGTATATTTGTATCTTGTAATCAGCTTGACTAACTAGATTATTGGACTGACACAAAGTTGAAGGAAGCACAAAAGAAATTGGGAAGGAAGATTGAACTAGACTCTAGAGAGATCCTAGAAATCAATGCGAAAACATATTTTTTCATCCTCCTCCATGAGTCAGCTGACTTTGGAAAATGTTCATTCAAATTTTGTGTTCTGAACAAGGGAGGATCATAACGCTTCCTCAAGGGCAGAATCTTTTATTGCACTTACATGGACTATGGGAAATCGTCGTTCTATCACACATGGTGATGCTATTCTATGCTTCAAGTTTGTTATGGTTGTTGTGGCTGCGATTTTGGTAGAGCACTAGATTTACTGCTCCAGTGGTCTGAAGGAGATGAAGCTTTGACTGCTCTGGCAGATTATGTGGCCGTCCAAAAAGTTTCTTTCCATTAGTGTTGCTCAATACAGTGAGTGCATTATGAAAGACTGGTATAAGGATATATTCATTTTGTAGCTTCAGCTTTCCCAATAGTCAAAAAGGAGGGGAGAAACTGGAGTAGACGTTATGGTAGGTGAGAATTTAGAAAAAGAGAGAGTAAACATTCCTGACATGGAGGGCTCTGTTTTTTATTAAGATATTGAAAACTTCAAGATACTTCAAACAAATTGGCTTGTAAAGCTCATGGTGATTATTTTGAGAGGATCTGATGCTCATCGCCAGGAATATGTGTACAAAACAAGAAACAATGATTGGGAAAAGCCGTGAATCAAGTTTGCAAGGAAATAAATCAGCGGAAGCGATTAAAACAGCTAATGGTATTGGAAATGGAAATAGTTTTGAAGGTTTTTTATCTTCATCACTTGTTGATATGTTAGATGTGCTACAACACCAACTAAAGAACTTATGTTTTCAATGAAGTGGATCTTACAGATCTCTGGCGAAGCGTGACTAGATCCCTTTGTCTTTACTAATATTCCTTTAAGCAATGCCAAGTTTTTAAATTGTGGCATTTCCTAGTCTGAAGCTGATATTCACGCGTTGTTCCTGGTCTTTAAGCCATTATGTTCTCATCCTACAGGTTTCTTCCCAAATCTAGGTGATTCATCAAGGTTGCGTGTCATGCCATCCACTGATATAAGTTATACACGAAAAATATTGCATGCCCCATCTTCAGCCATCAATCATGGCAAGGATGATTGCAAATTCAAATGCTTATGTAAAACAACAAATGTCTACAGGAAACATGAGCTGTTCTTGGAGAGGATAAAACAATATTCTAGCCCTTAATTTTTGTAGTGCATGCATGTCAGATTGAAATCATTGGTGAAGTGTGATGCTTCAGAAAGTGACATTGTGGATGAGACCCTTAATCAAAGTGCTGATATAAGCATGCAACTTCTAAAAAACGTGAGGCTACCTACACAACATTGATTACAATTTTTTTACAATGAGAAAATGCAGTTCTGGGCATTCTTCCCTATTCTGATGATAAATTACTAAAATGAAGACATCACCTCATGGTCAACAAGGTACTTAGGCTATGGTCTAGAAGAAGTGAGGCTACTTAAGCAACACTGTCCCGATTCTTTTACCAGGAAAAAATGCAGTTCTTGGCATTCTTCCCTCTTCTGATGATAAATTACTAAAATCAAGACATAACATCTTGGACAACAATATACTTAGGCTATGTCCATAGCAGGCTTTGTGAGAAGGCCATAAGCCTTACCAGATGCAAAATATAGGCCTCAACCTAGACACTCCTCTTTGCATGATGTACATAACCTTAAGATGTTTTTACCAATCTTCAAATTGGGCATTTCTGAACATAGTTGTTTACAAGACTAAAGCTCTTGGTGGTTTTTAACTAATATCTGAATGCATGTGGACATTCAAAACGTACAGAGATACTACTGCGTAATGACATCAAATATTTATCGCTCAAATAGTGAGGTTAGCGACTCAACACACACAGACAATACCCAGCAGGGCCAAAACTTGAACCTTTGATCTTCACCTAACAAACGAGTAAACATGAGGTTAGCGACTCAACACACAGACAATACCCAGCAGGGCCAAAACTTGAACCTTTGATCTTCACCCAACAGACGAGTAAACATTGTCAATATACGCAATCATAATAAGCATATGTAGAAGTTTTGGATGAAACCGTGTATAGTATTAATATCTTGTCCAATTTTTCTAGTGAGACTCTGCCCATTATCAAGGACCAAAGATGATGGTGGAGGGAGGTTGGACAAGATATTAATCCTATACAACCCAGAAAACTTTTAAGAATATGAATAACTGTGGAAATATTCATTCTATCATAATAAACATGTTTTTCAAGCAAGAAAGACACTTTAAATTTTATTTTTCTCTTTCATTTCATAGCAGACTAAGTGAAATGCTACCTGCAAACCCTTTAAATGACTTAATCAAAGAAGCAACCCCATTCTTTCCCAGGCCAATCAGTTACTCTCTTTTATAGCGATAGCCAAAATGAGGAAGTCTCACAAATGTTACCAAAATAAAATTAGAGAAAATATACTGACAACCAATTATTTCTGAATCAATTTTGATAACTAGCTGGCAACATTTCTATTTCTATTTTGCTTGTTTTTAATTTTTTTTTGCACCTTATGATCAAAGTTATGCAATATTCATTTTGCACAAAGGAGCCATAACCATTATCGTGTAAGGCGGAAGGTCTCGAAGAAATCAATTCTAGGTTGCTAGCATTAGACTTTCAACCCTGTCAACTACAAATTGTCAATGCTCCTGTTGAGACTTCATTTTCTTCTTCAATGTGAAGGATCATTTGACAACTATAATGAAACATTAGAATACAACTCTGTGAACACGAAACTGCATAAAAAACAAATGTATCTTGGAGGAACACTGGGAATAATAATTAAGGCATCAATTTAAGATTTTGACATGAAAGAAAAGTAAAGGTATGAGCAAACAAACTTACTCAAGGTTTAGACTATTCTGTGCCGTAATTGAGTCCACAAGTTCCCTTACACTGCATTTCAATGTTACATTATCGTTATCAGAAATTTATCCACCGGCTCCAAAATTTTAATTATCAGTAATATCAGGGAAATTATCATATATATATATATATATATTTCAAAATGTAAAACTTCTAAAGCAAGATTAACATCAAATAAACGCATTGTCACATAAATATGAAGTTAAAACTACTATATAAAACGTATGAGATATCGAGCGGTACATCAAACATCAATACTGAAATATGATATCGGTCTTGACTCTCGTAAGTCGCAAGTCTTAAAAAGATCAAAGAACTTTGCATCAAAACAAAAAGGTGTATCTCATGAGATGATCATCATGAAACATCTACACTACAAGCCTACAAGGCTAATCATGATGCACTAAAATGTCAAGTTTCAATAATTCCATCTACCCCTTTTACGGGCAAAGGTCGTGTCATTCTTTCTCTAGAAGTAGTAGGTGGACGTGTTGAGACTAAGCCTGAAGTGGAAGGTGAAAATTTGGGGAAAACGTGGAAGATGAAGTGGGATGTCTTCTGCCTCTTCCCCTAGTTGGTAGTCTCTGTGCAAGTGGTCGTGGTTGTATCTCTAGCACACTCTCAAATTCAATATCCTCCCCCTACTCTAAATCAATCTCTCTTACAAGTGTAGCATCCTCCTCCTCCTCCTACTACAACCACTCAGGTGCATCATCCATGATAGGCCTCTAGGTCTCCACCCTCCACGAACCCATGGTGTCAAGTGCCTCTAATGAAATGGCATCTGTATCAGGTACTTTATTTATCTGCTTGACCCATAACTTGAGATTGTAATAGACATATACAATGTCATTGAGACAGTGGACATCTAACCTGCATCAGGAGAATTTTGTGATTAATCATTAGAGGAATCATTTAATGAGGATTCAAGATGATGTCCCACATATGCCATAAATTAAATTAATGAACTTATATGAAAAATTTAATTTAATTTTGAAAATTTCTAAGTTTCTAACTTGTTGCGCTTCTTGGAGTGTATCTTTTCAAAGACACTCCAATTACGCTCACACCCTGAAGAGCTGCAAGTTTGACTGAGCACTTGAATGGAAAGTTCTTGCAACTCTGGGACTCTTCTACCTTATTTTTCCCACCAAATGATCAGGAGTTAAATTAATAGCTCAAAATTAAAAGTTGTCTGATTGGTGTGGAACCTGAACACCGCGTAGTGCTCGTCATTCTGAATTCAGCGGAACTCATTTCGCACGAAACAGACTTTGTATGCTCCTAGAAACATGTTCTGTTCGTTTTCCTAAACAAAGGAATTTAAAAAAAATGCAAACAGGCTAGTTAGCAGTGTGGCACTGACTGGGCTTGCCTACATGGTAGGGTGACTGTGCAAGTGTTTGTTTGACCTCCGACGAATAGTGTGGTGCCACATGGCACGATGTTATTGGAGTTGATTGGGACGAGTTTGATTGGTTGGTTGGTGGCCAACCACACGCTGCCACATGGCCCAGCCAGGGGCTGCCACGTGGCAGCCTGAGGGCCACCAAAAATTGGATTAAGGTTAGAGCAGCAGCGGGCGGGGTCGAACCCGCAACCTCCAAGTCCAAAGTCCAAACCATTGCCAATATTCCATACGAGTAGTGCTTATAAACTATGGTCGTTGGCATATATTTAAAGTTTAAGTGTCGCGCCATCTAGAAAAAGGGCCAGCCCACGGGGACCAGGCCTTGGGCACGTGCCATTCAAAACGACCACGCCAGAGCAGGAAGGGCCCAACCCACATGAGGGCCACCCCTTGGGCACATGCCACCCAACATGACCACCATTAGAGCGGAGTGGGGACCTGATTGACGGGAGTGGGTTGTTGGCCTTAGCCCCGAGCACATGGCCCCCCACATGTCCAAAATTTTTGAATTTAAGGCCTTGTAGGGCATTTAATCCGTTCAACAATTTCACTCGGAACTATGCGAAAACGACGCTCAAGCGGAATTGGAGGTGAATTGTAGGATGGTGCCGATTTTGGGGAAATTGTGGTGTGATTAGCAGAAAGACTTGGGGAGGCCATAAATTCTTTAGTTTTTGACCAAATTAGGAACAAAAAGAGGTTAGACAAACATTTTTGGGAATTATGGAGCCATTGGCACAGGTTTCAGAGCTATCTGAGCATTGTAAATTGATGTATTCACACTTTTGAGCATAATAGAGAGGGCCAAGCCATTGGAAGCTGGACGAAGGAGACATAGCTCAGGTGGGGTGAACTCCTTCATCATGTGTTGTTGTGATACTTTTTTTGTGATGTTCATATCTGTTGTATGTTGTTTTTCAGTCATTTGTCTATGTTAATTTGTACATGAAATTTACATAAAAACACTAAAAAACTCATGTTAAAACTTGTAATTAACCTCATGAATCTTTAAACACTTTTACATATTCTAAAGAGGAATTTAGCACAACAAAACTAATTTTCTCATTCATATCAAGTTTGGTATTAGAGCTCTTGGTTTTATTTGTGCAATGAGGGTTTAACTGTTTGCAAGTGAATGTGATGCTTACAGGGTTGAAGCTCAAGAGAGGAGAAGGGAAGTTGGTTGAAGGTCCTCAAGTTGGGTCAAGGAGAATGAGTGCAAGGTTGCCATAATCTCTACCACCAGTTGTACCTCAAATTGCAGTTGAAGCTTCAGTAAGCATGTCACATGAGGGAGAGCCTGCAAATATGACAAAGGATGAGAATGTTTTTAGGAAGGCTTTCTTTGACATGACAGAGATGGTAAAAGTTTTCTATGAAGAGAGGAATTCAAGACTGCAGGGTGAAAGCTCCAAGCCTCCAAAAGCATAAGGTTCTTCAAGAGGAGGAGGTAATGGAAATGGAGGTAAACCTCCACCCTCTCCACCATCATCTTCATCTTCATCTTCACATGCATCTTCACCCTCTTCCACTAATACAACCCTTACTCATACTCATCAGCATACCTCAAAAGGAATTGGTAAAACACCCCTGTTAAAACTAGATGTTAAATTTGAACTGTCCATGTATAATGGCAAAGTTACTGCATATAAGCTTGACAATTGGGTTCGTCAGTTGGAGGTCTTTTACAGAATTCAAAACCTTCAAAATGATGACATAGATATCCAGCTAGCTTCCTTGAGGTTGGAGGGTGCAACACTAGTATGGTGGGAAGCCAAGACATAAGAAGAAAAAAAAAAAAAAAAAAAAAAAAAAAAAAAAAAAAAAAAAAAAAAAAAAAAAAAAAAAAAAAAAAAAAAAACATGGTAAGATCTCAAATTCTTTGTCTAATTTCATTGCTACAATTAAAAGGCGATTTTACCCTCTAGCATATATGCAGAAAGCCATCATGAATTGACAAAACTTTAGACAACATAAAGGTCAAAATGTGCAAGATTACACCTAAGAATTTAGAAGAAGGTATCTAATGTTAGGTGTAGATTTGCAATCACAAGACACATTGTTGAAGTATATAGGGGGTTTACATGGTTGCCTTAGGCATACTATCCTTATGTTTAATCCCAATAATCTAGATGAGGTTTGTGTGCAAGCCACTCGTCTTGAGGCAAGGGAGAAAAATACTCTTGAAGAGGGTAGTAAAAACCCATTTAAGGGTAAAGGAAAATAAAAGGGTTTCAAGGGAAAGGAAAGAAAAATGCATCCATTAAGAATGAAGGAGAGAAACTAACATGAAAGCATTGTTCCAAAGAGGGTCATGATGAAGCTCATTGTTGGAAGCTTCATCCTGAGATGAAACCAAAAAAATTCAATAGCAAGGGAAAACAAAAGACAACTGCAATCAATGAACAAGATTTGGGATCTGATTTGGGTGATGAAACTAAAATCATAGCCATGGGTATGAAAGGAAAAGAATCAATTGCTAGCACTAGTACTTAAAATTTACACAATGAAACTCCAAATGAAAAGAAGAGGATATAACTTTTTCACATAAGGGTAATCTCAAAACATAACAAAATTGATACTTTTTTTATAGTGGTTCTCAAGCTAATTTCATCTCTGAAAACATTGTCAAAAGTTTGAACTTGGAAACCATTCCACATCATAAGCCATATCCATCAGGATGGGTGTGTGACAATGCACAATTGCAAGTAACTAGAAACTATAGACTGCAATTCGCCATTACCACAAATTTCATAGATGAAGTGGAACTTGATGTTGTGCCATTAGACATATGCGGTATAGTTTTGGGCAACCTGTATCTTTATGACAAAAAAACTATCTTCCATAAACATGAAAACAAATACCGTTTGTTCAAAGATGGAGTAGAATACATTGTAAGAGCCCATAGCAAGAAACTAAATCTTTAACTTGTTAATGCAGGGCAAATAAAAATACTAGTGAATTCTAGCAAGAATTTTGTGCTTCTAATGATCAAACCCAAAAATGATATTTATAATGAAGCTTTTCAAGGTTGTGACTCAAGATTGAAATATGAATTGGTTGATGTTGTTAACCAATATGATGAGATGTTTCAAGAACCAAAAGGATTTCCTCCCAAGAGAGGAATCCAACATGAGATACAGTTGCAGCAAGATAGTCCTCTTCCTAACATTGACATGTATAGGATGTCAATGGTGGAATGTGAAAAAATTAAAAAACAAATTCAAGAGTTGTTGGATAAAGGGACCATCAGGCCAATTTATTCACCATGTGGGTCACCTATTGTTTTGGTACCAAAGAATGATGGAACATGGCACATGTGTGTGGACTTCCGTGCATTGAACAAGATTACCGTAAAGAATTGTTACCCAGTGCCTAGAATAGATGATTTACTTGATCAATTTAAAGATGCAAATTATTTTACTAAGTTGGACTTAAGGAGTGGCTACCATCAAATTAGAATTACTGAAGGAGACATTTGGATGACAACATTCAAGACAAAACAAGGTTTGTTTGAATGGCTAGTTATGCCTTTTGGTTTATGTAATGCTCATGCTACCTTCATGCTTGTGATGAATGATGTGTTGATGCCATTTCTTGATGAGTTTGTTATAGTCTACTTAGATGACATCTTAATTTTCAGTAAATCTCGTGATGAACATGTCATGCATGTGAGAAAAGTACTTGATGTCTTAAAGAAAGAACAATTGTATTTAAAATGTCAAGTTTATGTTTGGAAAAACTTCTTTAGTTTACTTGGGTCATATTGTTGGAGGAGGTGAGTTGAAAATAGATACCTCCAAGGTTGATGTCATTTTGAATTGGCCAAGGCCCAAGATAATTACTATTGTAAGAAGTTTTTTGGGACAAACCCAATATTGGAGGAAATCCATTGCTATTTTTTCTTCCATAGCAACTCTTTTGCACGCATTGACTAGTGTGAAAAAGGTTTTTCAATGGGGAGGCAAACAAGAAAAGGCCTTTGATGCATTGAAGGAAAATGTCAGTTCAGCCCCCGTACTTGCACTTCCAGACTTGAGACAGTCATTTGAGATCCAAAGTGATGCTAGTGACTATGCCATGGGTGCAGTTCTCATGCAACATGGTAAGCCTATCTATTTTCATTAAGAAACTTCCAATGGTGCAATGATTAATTGTCCTACATATGACAAGGAATTGTATACATTGGTGCAAAATGTGAAAAAATGGAAACACTACTTTATGGGTAAGGAAACAATCATCCACACTGATCATCAGCCATTGCAATACTTGCAATTTCAATCTAAGTTGCAACAATCAAGGCACTTCCGATGGATGGGTTTTCTTCAACAATTCCACTTCGTAATAAGGTATAATAAAGGTATCTACAATAAAGTTGTTGATATGGTTTCTAGGCCTATTATTAGTGAAGCTACTTTACTCAAGCATAATTCTGTTTTGCATGGAAGTTATTTTGAGCAGTATGCATTAGACAATTACTTTTAGGATGTTTATGCAAGCTTGAGTCAGGGTAATCAAGTAGAGGAATTGGATTATCATTTGCATGATAACTTGTTGTACCATCTTGTTAAGTTTTGTATTCCACAGGGAGAAAGAGTTAACATCATAAGAGAGGCACATACTTCTCTTATTGCTGGTCATTTCGGTGTAAGTAAGACGGTGGCACATCTATAAAGGTATTGTTATTGGCCTCATATGCTTGAGTGTGTCACATTTTATTAAAGGATGTTCATTATGTGTAATCAGTAAGCCTAGCAATAGGAAGTTAGGATTGTACACACCGCTTCCGTACCTTACGACCATGGGAGAGTGTTTCTATGGATTTTGTAGGAAATCTTCCATTGTCAAAAAGAGGTCATGATTATTTGTATGTAGTTGTGGATAGGTTCAACAAAATGTGTATTTTGATGCCATGTAAAAAGAAGATTACAGTTGAACAAACTACTAAATTATTTTTTCAGAATGTATGGGTGCATTTTGGATTGCGCACATCCATTGTTAGTGATTGATATTATTGCTTTGTTGGGAACTTTTGGTCAAGCTTGTGGGGATTCATGGACACCAAATTGAAAAAGGGTATAGAATTTCATCCGCAAATAGATGGTCAAATCGAGGTGGTGAACAAAACAATGATACATCTTCTTCGTGGGTATTGCAACAAGCATCCTAAGTTGTGGGACGAACATTTGCACTACATTCAACATGCATACAACTGGGCCAAGCACTCTTCAACTCAAACATCGCCATTTGAAGCATGTTTGCGATACTTGCCTAAGTCTCCTTTGGATTTCATATTTGAAAAGGATGTTGCTATTGATGGTCATAGTGACATAGACAAAGCAAGAAGGTTCATTGAACAAATCCAATTGGTACACCAAAGAGTTCAAGAACAGCTGGAAAAGAGCCAAGGCAAGTACATAGCAAAGCACAAAAAGCATCGAGTAGATCACAAGTTCAAATTCAAAGATGAAGTTTGGCTTCACATTGCCAAAGAGAGGCTCCAAGGAGAAGGTAAAAATTTGAAACCAATTAGATATGGTCCATCCAGAATTCTGGAAAAGATTGGTGATAATGCCTTCAAGTTGGATTTGCCTTCATATATGCAAATTCATGTTGTTGTTAATGTTGAGAACTTAAGGTTGTATGAACCTCCTTTGATTGAAGATCAAGGAGAGAATGTTGAAATTCCTTCAATTGAATATTTCTCTCCTGAATACCTTGATGAACTACAACAAGACACCATTCTTGACAGAAGAACAAGGTCTTCAAAACGAGGGAGTGTGGACTACCTTCGAGTGGGGTTCAAAGGAACAAATCCTTCAAAATCCAAATGGATCGAGATTGGAAATGTGAGGGAACTGTACCCTCACCTGTTGAACAACTGAAAGTGATATTTTGGGGTCCAAAAGCTTCCAGTGGGGAGGAATGATCATTTGCTAAAAAAATAGCTCAAAATTAAAAGTTTTCGGATTAATGTGGAACCTGAATGACCACGTAGTTCTCGTCATCCTAAATTCGGTGCAACTCGTTTCATGCGAAACAGACTCCATATGCTCCCAAAAACATGTTCTGTTTGTTTTCCTAGACATATGATTTAAAAAAAAAATGCAAATAGCCCAGTCAATAGTCCGTACGGCTGACGCGGTGTTGATTGGGCATTCCTACATGGCAGGGTGGCTATGCAAGTGACTGTTTGACCTCTGACGAATGGTGTGGTGCCAAGTGGAACGATGTTGTTGGAGCTAATTTGGACGAGTTTGATTGGTTGGTTGGTGGCCAACCACAGGCTGCCATGTGGCCTAGCCAGGGGCCACCACATGGTAGCCCGAGGGACACCACAAATCGGGTTAAGGTTCAAGCATTAGCGGGCAGGGGTCAAACCCGCGACCTCCAAGTCCAAAGTCCAAGCCATTGCTGATATGCCATATGAGTAGTTCTTATAAACTATGGTCATTGGCATATATGTAAAGTTTAAGTGTCACACTATCCGGAAAAAGGGCCAGTCCTTGGTCTGTCCCATTCAACACTACCACGACAGAGTGGGAAGGGGCCAACCCACACAGGGCCCAGCCCTTGGGCGTGTGCCACCCAACATGACCACCATCAAAGTGGAGTGGGGGCCTGGCCAGCGGGGGTGGGCCATTAGCCTTAGGCCTGGGCATGTGCCCCCCCACATGTCCAAAATTTTTAGATATAAGGTCTTATAGGGCATTTAATCCGTCCAACAATTTCGCCCAGAATTAGGCGAAATCAATGCTCGGTTAGCAAAGTTGGAGGAAAATTTGTAGGATGGTGTCGAATTTTGGGGAAATTGAGGTGTGATTAGTAGAAAGACTTGGGGAAGCCATAAATTCTTTAGTTTTTGACCAAATCAAGAGTAGAAAGAGGCTAGACAGACATTTTTGGGCATTCTGGAGCCATTGGAATAGGTTTCAGAGCTATCTGAGCATTGTAAACTAATGTATTCACACTTTTGAGCATAATAGAGAGGGCCAAGCCATTGGAAGTTGGACCAAGGATACGTAGCCTAGGCGGGGTGAGCTCCTTCATCATGTACTATTGTGATACTGTTTTGGTGATGTTCATGTTTGTTATATGCTATTGTTCAGTGATTTGTTTATGTTAATTTGTAAATGAAATTTACATAAAAACACTAAAAAACTCATGTTAAAACTTGCAATTAACCTCATGAATCCTTAAGAACTTTTACATATTCTGAAGAGGAATTTAGCACAACAAAACTAATTTTCCCATTCAGATCACCAAACATCTACAACAAATAAATTGAAAGGATTCAAATTTCCAACGAAAGACAATTACTTATATTTCAATTTTCTATTAAGTAACAAATGTCAAAATTCAAATAGAACCATAGATAGTCATAGAAACTTAAAAAGGAAACACATTTAAATTTTAAAGTGAAAATTGAAATAAATTTTACTTGCATCTTACCTGGGATCATTGTGGTCTTGTCTTGGATAGCCATATCATACCCGAATGTCCCAGAACCCAACTTATATACCTCATGTTGTTTATAACTGAAACTTACACTATAACTAACATGTGTTTAGCAAAGTATGCAAAGGTAGTGTGTGCAGATTTGTTTGTGTTCCTTGCTTCACACATGCACTGTCTGCGTACACAATTGTTGTGACAATTTCCACACAATGATTGTCCATATATCGAAACAAATGTGCAGGAAAACAACTATGCAGACCAAGGAACGTAAACTTTACTCGCAATGTCCCATATGTCTGTATACATTTATGCATGCAACGTATTTGGTGCCAATATTCAAACTTCAATATTGATACAAAGTAAGTGTGGAGATGCGGAAGTTCACACAACCAAAAAAGGTTTGCATAAAAGTTATTAGGCTACTCAGCTCCGCACAATAGATAAAACATCATAAAAAACAAAACAAAAGCTTTAAAATCAAATTCCTCCTCCATACTTTTCTTTTTTCAAACTGCAAATCGTCAACTTTTACATTATTTGATACAAATATTTTCTCGTTTGGCAATAATGTTTTTATTGGTAAAACATAACTAGCAATTACTTTATCTTTGAAATTTGTTTTTGTAATTATGCTTATATTGTTTCAATAATGAAATGATTATACTTGACATTGTAATTTTTTCAATATATGTGTGTCAGAATGCCAAATAAACATGTTTTTAAAACAATCTATCTATTCATTCATGCATTTCAACATTGCTTTCAATTGACCAAAAGGAAATGAATTTTCACTTAAACAAAGTCGCTCCGCATAATGAAATATTAACTATGACCAAATCAAATTTAACTTTAACTTTATGAACAAATTAGATTTATTTAATACTAAATTGTATCAATTTACAAAAACAATAGGGACTTATGTTACAATAAATTATTTTGTTGAGGTTGAAAGCGGGATCTCATAATACATTAAACTATGTGATCCAACACGCTCTAGGAAACCTCAAAAATAAAAAAGTTTTCAAAAGTTTATGAAACCAAGACCAAGTTGTAGATCTCAGCAAGATCTTTCCAACGACATAAACAGTGCCTCAATCTGAGTTTGTATGCAAAAGTTATGGTTAGTCAAAGTTTTGGTCAAACTAGACAAAAGTCAAAGTCAAAGTCAACCCAGGGTGCCATGTGGAAATCCCTAGGCTTCCACGTGACAAAAAATTCAACAAGCCTCGTGGGACTCATAAAGCTAATGTGGCAGCCCAGTAAGCAAACTAGGTGGACCCACAACTAGGTGACATGGCAACACCACAGTTGACACATGTCAAGTAGGTGGCAGATGATATGGACCAATGAGAGCCTGCCACATGACTCAATCGCATGGTGCCACATGGCACCTCAAATTAGGCCCAAGTGGCCTTGGCATGGTGCAACCTCCATTTTTGTCTTATTCTCATGGTTTTGGGAGTCATTACAACATGGGCATACAATTTCCATATATTATATGGTTTGAAAACTATATTAAAACCAAAATCTGGCTTTAAAGCCATATTAAAGCAAAATTAGGAGTCCATGGGTTTTGAACCCAAAACCTCCCTAACAACAAGTAACTTAATATTACTATGCCAACCACACGCTTTGTCTTATTCACCCTTACACTTTCTTATAAAATGCCATTCAAATGGTTCAAAGGGAACCATGGAAAATGCATGAGAGATGAGGGTGCAAGCAGGCCAATGAAGTCATGAATATCAACAATATTCTAGGAATATTATTAGAGCGTATGTTAGGGAATATTTCAAAGAATATTCTCTTTGAGGAATCTTTAAGATTCCCTAGGGGAAGAATTTTGAAGGTATCAGAACTATGCCAAGTTTATACACAAATGAACCCGTTTTTCACTAGGAGTCTAATGGCGCAGTCCATTAATTCATCTGAACAATAGAATTTTTGCCCGTGTCCAAGAAGATAATCTTTTGAGGAATATTTGAGATTCCCGGGGAGCCCAAATTTGACCGAGTCAAAAAGGGGTCGAGTTTAAAGTCATATTTCATAGATTTTCACAAGGAACGAGATGACGTGGGGAATTCCTTCATCTGAGTAGCCAATTTTCAAGTTGTCCCCATACTTGGAGGTATAAGGTACATTGTTGCCATGTCCTTATTTGATTTTGTTAAGATGATGTTTTGATTATGAGATCCATGTATGCCACATTGTGAGAGGATCTTTGTATGCCACTTTATGTGAGAGATTGTTATTTTGTCATACTGAAGGAGAGATTTTATGAGTGAAATTTCTTATAGAAGAACGTCTCCTAGGAGAGGGACATGCCACTCTAGTTAAGAGAGTTTTTTTTGTACATCGGGCTTGGAGACGTAGTCCACACTGGATGAACTCTATTATCATGTCACTGAGTTATGGTTGTTCATAATTATGGCTTCTTATTTGTTCCTTATTTCATGTTGATGATTTGCTAAAGTGCTGTTAGAATATGCATTGCTCATGATTTCACAACGTAAATGTAAGCGTCGATAAAAGGTTTTGTATAATGGGGATTTTTGTTTGAAAGCATTCATAAAAAAATTACGGATCACTATGGGTTTTATTTTTCAAAGCATTCTGAAAAATTCCATACTTCATTTTACAATAGTCAATGTTAAATTACTCTTTGTAATTAATTTGTAGAGAAAGGAAAAAGACTGGGGGAGGTGTGGCAAAAAGGGTGTGTGGAGAAATTAAGTGCGGGGGAATTTGTTAAGGAGTAGGGACTATATCAAATCATGCTTTCTTCCTCTGGAATGCGCATAATTCTAAGTTAATTTTGTGAATGGCTATTATGTTACTGAGCGCGTTGACGATATCGTAACTGAGATTGCTATTGATCCCTAAGAAGCTTTCATTCTTTTTTATTTTTTTCTCCGATTTTAAACATTTGATCACGATGTTATGTAATAAGCTAATTTTTTTATTTTTATTTTTATGCATCGAATCAATTGCTAAAGATCAATAAATCTTGATGCATAAGATATTAAATACTAAAAATGAATTCAATAAAATGAAACGAGTATCTCATTGAATTTTAAATAAAAATAGATGAAAATAAGAGAAAAAAATGTGCATGTGATAGCAATAAAAGGGAAAACTCGAATGACCGATAATGTTAGAAGCATTTGTAAATTAAATTAAGTATCACTTTATGCAAAAAAATATTACATTGTCGATAACAACTTAACAAAAAGTTGCTTCACAGCCAAAAAAAGAAAATAAAAATAAGTCCAGAAAACTTTGAGGATCGGTACATATATAAAAGCTATTAACTATGAAGGGTAGTTATGGAGCAAAATCCTTTGTTCCTAAACTGAGTGATGACAGAAGCTGAAACTCACAGTGTATATGTTTCTCCATATGAGCCAATCTACCTTTAAAGCAATCTATCTTTTCTTGTAAACTCTCTTGACCCCTCTACAAATTCGCTAATTTATCGTGCATTTATCATTGGTTTTTGGGTGATCATTCATGAATGTGATGATAGTATTCCAATCAATATGCCTATTTCTTACCAATTGTTCCAAAAACATTTTGTGATATGCAAGTTCATTATCAAAGTTGCATTCATCAAATGCAAAGTCGTTAAAATTAGACCTATTGATGGGGATAGGATCTATAGCGTCCCCTTGTCCAATGCTCTCCAAGTGAGGTTTAGTTTACTCTACTCATTCACCAACTCCACGCCTCACTCTACCTCGTTCACGTGGCATATTGTATTTTACCAGAAAACAAAAAAGACTCGAATACAATAATGTTTTTTGTTGTGTAAGCTTGGTAGTACCTTTCTATTAATCATATGTAAAGTAGGTTACAGAATATATGTTTGGTGGCCTCAACCTACCTAGAGGAAACCATGTTTGTTGGCCACCGATCAACATCATAAGTCATTCAAAACATAAACAATCTGAGTATGTCCATCCAAGCTTTATAGGCTGCCGTATCTATCACCCATCTATATGTACTAATGACAATGTAAATGCTATCTGACCAGATCATAAAAACAACAAAACACATCAGAAACTTTCAAAAATATCATGACTTCCTGATAGTAAATCATCAGATGATTCTACCGGGGTAGGGTTCTTGCACTCTACCCTGGAATTTCATGTTGTTGCAGACTTTGTAGTTGTTTTTCCATGTGGCAAAGGTAGACATTCTGATGGTACTGTTGTACCTGTACTTCCTATATTTCCCGTTGAATGTCCTTGAGGCTCAGTTCCGATTGTTGGGTTTGTTGGGGGCCATCCAAGTTTTGGGTTTCCGACATGGCTCTCACCAGTAAGCTCTTCATTACTCAATATAGTTGGACTGGTTGTTCGAACATAATCAGCATTTCGCAAGCGCGTCAAGGATCCATTACAAAGGTTTCCAGTCCTCTGTTGGAATCGCTTCTACTATTGTCTTGGCATTTAATTCCACCTCCCATGCCAAGATTATAGACTTCACTTGTGTCAGGGATCCAACGCTGTAAGAATGCATGAGATTTTGCATGTTCTCCTCCCCTATTTTCCTTCCTCTTTTATGTTGGGTGTTATGAAACCAGCTCAAGAAAAGATAGATCAACGCCTTTGAATTCAGCCTCTTCGAGGGGGCAACCTCCTTTACATTACATAAATGAACAATTGTTGGATGATTCAAATGATAAGACCTCCTTTCTATATATAGGAGTCTAAGGAGTCACAATATAACCCATCCGACCTAACAATAATAATATAAAGCCACAAAAATGACAATATAGGGATTCTATGGGGCACAATAATAACAATATGGGGACAATAGGGACACAACAATATTAATAAGGGGTACAACTACAATAGTAATGGGGTAATCACTAGTATTATA